>JAHCLQ010000560.1:10000-74860 GCA_023678885.1 Pogostemon cablin | reverse complement strand
ACCATGGATGGCGAGGTCGAACCTCTCTTCTGGACAAACAATGATCATGATGGTGATCACGATCTTGATAATCATGATGATGATCATGATATTGATGATGATGATGTTAATGTTGATGATCATGATGATGATCATGATGACGATGTTGACGATCATGATGATGATCATGATTATGATGACCATGATGATGATGATCATGATCATGATGATGATCATCACGATGATGATGATCATCTGTGGTTTGGACTAATGTGATCATAATCATCATGATCATCATGATCATTGGAATAATGTGAGAGCTTCATTGTTCATCATCATGGTCATCATCATTATGATCATCATCATCATGATCATCATCATCATCGTCATGATCATTATGATCATGATCATCATCATCACGATCATGATCATCATCATGATTATAATCATCATATGATCATGATAATCATCATCATGGTCATCATCATGATCATCATCATGATCATAATAATCATGATCATCATCATCATGATCATTGTGATTATGATCATCATCATAATCATCATTATCGTGATCATCATGATCATGATGATCATCATCATGATCATCATGATATGATCAACATCATTATAATCATCATCATCCTCATCATCATTATCATCATCATGATCATCACCATCTTCTTCATCATGATGATCATCATCATCATAATTAAATCTAATTGAGGCCCAGCCCAATTTCTCCTCCTGGTCCCTGCAGTAGCCCAAGTATATAAGTTGTCTCAGTTCCTAATAACCTAAGTCTGCGCCATCTACATCATAACCATCATGATCATGATCATCATCATGATCATCATCATGATCTTCATGATCATGATCATGCTCATTCTATGATATATTCTATATCCTTGATTAATTCACATAAAAATCCAAGTTCTATCAATAATCGATCATGATCATAATGATAATAATGCTTATCATGATCATGACGATGATGATCATGATGATGATGGTGTGATGATCATGATGATGATCTTGATTATGATGATGATGATGATGATGATGATGATGATGACCATGATGATGATGATCATGATGATCATGATGATCATGATGATGATGATGATGATGATCATGTTGATGATCATGATCATGATGATGATTATAATGATTATGATGATGATCGTGATCATGATGATCATGATGATGATGATCATCATGATCATGTTGATGATCATGATAATAATAACGATAATCATGATGATGATTATGATCATAATGACACCATCGATCATCAGCCGCCAACAGGCTGACCAAATCGAAAATTGCGCCTTTCCGCAGAACAGGTCGAACCCTCTGGGTTTTGGTCGAACCGGTGTTCTGGAAAAACAGAGTGCTCCGCATGGTATGGTTCGACCATGGTTCGACCTGAATGCCAGGTCTGGTAGCTATGCTTATGTTGATCCAAATTCTTTTATTTATTGCTGCTCATAATGAATTATGAGGATACATGTTTAAAACCCTCGGTAATTAAATAACTAAGTGGGAGAGGGGATTGGTAATAAATTCCCGCGGCCTCCATTAAGGTGGTTCTAATAATACTTCGGAATCCCTTCACTTAGAATTATAATATTAAACCCTGCTCCTTAGTGAACGCACTCAACCAATAACCATGTTATGTATTCAGACTCTACACAACGATTATTGATGCACAAATAATCATCATCACCATCTTCATCATGATTATCATCATCATCATCATCATCTTCATGATCATAATCATGATTATCATCATCATGATCATCATGATCATGATCATCATCATCATTTTCATGATCATCATGATCATGATCATCATCATCACCATCATGACCATCATGATCATGATCAGCATCATCATCATGATCATCATCATCATCATGATCATCATCATCATCATGACCATCATGATCATGATCAGCATCATGATCATCATCATGATCACATCATAATCATGATCATGATCATGATCATCATCATCATCATAATGATCATCATTGTGATCATCATCATCAACAATTAATTATAATATATAACTGATTTAATTGTTTTTACTTGACAATTAATTGTTATATATGAAAGGCATGTTCTATGTGATCAGTATCTTCATCATGACCATCATGATCATGATCATCATCTTTATCATGACCAACACGATCATTCACATTGCTAACAAACCAATAATGGAGGCCGCGGGAATTTATTACCAATCCCCTCTCCCACTTAGTTATTTAATTACCGAGGGTTTTTATCACCATCATGATCATGATCATCATCATGGTCATCATCATGATCATCATAATCATCATCATGATCATTATCATGATCATGATCATGATCATGATGATGATCACGATCATCATCATGATCATCATCATGACCATTATAATCATCATCATGATGATCATGATGTTAATGATGATGATGGTCATGATGATGGTGATGATGATCATGATGATTATGATGATGATGATGATCATGACGATGATGATGTTGATCGTGATGATGATCATGATCTTGATGAAGATTATGATGTTGATCATGATGACGATGATGATGATGATGATAATGATCACGAACATGATGATGATGATCATGATGATGATGGTGATAACCCTGATGATCATCATCATCATCACGATCATCATCATCATCATCATCATGATCATTTTCATGATCATCATAATCAAGATCATCACGATCATGATCATTATTATCGTAATCATCATCATCATCACGATCATGATCATCACGGTCATGATCACCATCATGATCATTATCGATCATCATGATCATGATGATGATAATCATCATGATAAAGAAGATGATGATCATGGTGATGATAATGATGATGAGGATGATGATGATTATAATGATGTGGATCATTATGATGATCACGATGATGATTATGTTCATGATGATGATCATGATCGTGATGATGAACCCTCAGTGTTAAATAACTAAGTGGGAGAGGGGATTGGTAATAAATTCCCGCGGCCTCCATTATTGGTTTGTAAGTGATGTGAGTAAACTTGCGTGTTGGCATAGGCCTTTATAAAGACAATGATGATGATCATGACCATGACATGAGCATGATCATGATCCTCAACTCTCTCTACCAATGAATAGGGTATTTACAAAGCTCAAGTAAAGGTAAATAAGGCCCTTTTATTTGGCTTGCCAAAGAAAAAGCTTTTAAAGGCTCAAACGGGGCTACCAAAGGTTAATAAGTTCATTAGGAAAGGTAAAATTGTCGATCATGATGATGATTACGATCATGATTATGATGATGATGATTATGATGATAATAAACATGATCATGATGATCATGACATTACAAACAATAATTATTTAAAGAAGTTTGTACCAGTGATCCGCGAATAAACTCATCCGTTAGGGAGGAAGGCTCTATTGCCAACACGCAAGTTTACTCACATCACTTACAAACCAATAATGGAGGCCGTGGGAATGAATTACCAATCCCCTCTCCCACTTAGTTATTTAAGACCGAGGGTTTTTACATGCATATGATATTCAGAATAGATGATTATAATGATGTTGATCATTATGATGATCACGATGATGACTATGTTCATGATGATGATCATGATCATCATCATAATGATCATGACGATGATGATGATGATCATGATAATGATAATGATGATTATCATAACGATGATGATGCTGACCATGATGATGATGATGATGATGATGACCATGATGATCATGATGATGACCATGATGATCATGATGATGATCATCATCACGATCATGATCATCATCGTGATCATCATCACAATCATGATTATCATCACCATCATCATCATCATCATCACGATCATGATCATCATGATAATCATGATCATCATCATCGAGATCATCATCTTGATCATCATCAAGATCGATATCATGATCATGATCATCATCATCATGGTCATAATCATCGTGATCATCATCATCATCATGATCATCATCACCATGACCATCATCATCATGATCATCATCATCATGGTCATCATCATCATGATCATCATCATCATGATCATCATTATCATCATCATCATCATCATCATGATCGTGATGATTATCATGATGATGATCATGACGATGATGATGGTCATTATGATGGTGATGATGATCATGATGATAATGATGATGATCATGATGGTCATGATATGATGATGATCATGATGATGACCATGATGATGATGATCAATGATCATGATGATGATATCATCATGATGAAGAAGATGGTGATGATCATGATGATGATAATGATGATGAGGATGATGATGATTATAATGATGTTGATCATTATGATGATCATCTTCATGATAATCATCATCGTCCTCATGATCATCATCATGATCATGGTCATCAATATTATCATCATTATTATCATCATTGTCATCATCAAGATCATCATCATCATCATGGTCATATAATCATCATCATCGTGATCATCATGATCATGATCATCGTTTTCATCATTATCATCATCATCATCATCATAATGATCATCATGAACATGATTATCTTCATGATCATCATCATCATTTTGATCATAATGATCATGATAATCATCATGATCATCACCATCATCAATGTCATCATCATCATCATTATCATCACAATTATCATTATCATTATCATCATGATCTTCATCATCATCATCATGATCATGATCATGATCATCATCATAATCATCATCATTATGAACATGATCATATATGATGAGGATGATGATGATCATGATTATGATCATGACGATCATGATGATGATCATGATCATAATGATAATGATCATGATCATGATGTTAATGATGATGATGAAGATCATCATCATAATCATCATCATTATGAACATGATCATCATCATAATCATCGTTATTATTGTCATGATCATTAACATGATCATCATCATCATCATCATCATCATTAGCATCATCATGATCATCATCATCGTGATTATCATTTTCATCATCATCATCACGGTCATCATAACCATGATCATCATCATCATAATTATCATCATCATAATCATTGTGATCATCATGATCATGATCATGATCATGATCATGATCATGATCATCATGATCATCATCATGATCATCATGATAACGATCATCATGATCATGATAATGATGATCATCATGATGAAGAAGATGATGATGATCATGATGATGATAATGATGATGAGGATGATGATGATTATAATGATGTTGATCATTATGATGATCACGATGGTGATTATGTTCATGATGATGATCATGATCGTTATGATGATGATCATGATCATAATGATCATGACGATGATGATGATTATGATCATGATGATGATGATCACGATCATGATCATAATGAAGATAATGATCATGATCATGATGACGATCGTGATTATGATGATGATGATCATCATCATCATGATCATGATCTTGATGATAATCATGATGATGATGAAGATGATGCGATGATGATGATGATCATGATCATGATCATAATGATAATGATGATGATCCTGTTCATGATCATGATCATGATGATGATGATCATTATGATGATAATGATGATCATTATCATGATGATGATCATGATTATGATGATGATGATGATGATGATCATATGATGATGATAATCATGATGATGATGATCATTATCATACGATGAAGATGATGCGATGATGATCATGATCATGATCATTATCATGATCATGATGATGTTGATGATCATGATGATGATGATTATTATGATGATAATGATGATCATGATCATGATGATGATCATGATTCTGATGATGATGATCATCATGATCATATGTCATAACGATCATGATTATGATGATTACCATGATGATGATTACCATGATGATGATGATCATGATCATATGATGATGGTAATCATGATGATGATCATGATCATGATGATGATCATGATGATCATGATGATGACGATCATGATCATTATGATAATGATCATGATAATGATGATGATGATCATGATCATGACGATCACGATCATGATGATCACGATGATGATGATCACGAACACAGTGAACATGATCGTGATGATGGTCATGAGGATCATGATGAAGATGATGATGATGACCATGATGATGATGACGATCATGATGATGATGATTTGGATCACGATGATGATGATGATGATCATGAAGATGATCATGAAGATGATGATCATGATCACGATGATGATGATCATGATCGTGATAATGATGATCATGATCCTGATGGTCATGATGAAGATGATGATCATGATCATGAAGGTCATGATGAAGATGCTGATCATGATCATGATCATGAAGATCATGATGACGATGATCATGATGATGATCATGATCATGATGGTTATGATGTAGATGATGATCATGATCATGATGATGATCATGATCATGATGATGACGAACATGAAAATGATCACGATCATGATCATGATAATGATCACGATGATGATGATGATGATGATCACGATCATGATGATAATGATGATCATGATGATGATGATTATGTCCATTAAGATGATCATGATCGTGATGGTGATGATCATGATGATGATGACGATGATGATCATGATGATCATGATCATAATAATCATGATGATGATGATGACGATCATGATGATGATGATCGTGATGATGATGATCATTATCATGATGATGATAATCATGACGATGATGATAATGATGATGTTGATGATGATCATGATGACGATCATGACGATGATGATGTGATGATGATGATCATGTTGTTGATGATGATCATGATCATAATGATGATGATGATGATCATGATGATGATGATGATGGTGATGATGTTGATGATGATGATCACAATGATGATCATTATGATGATGATGATCATGATCAAGATCATGATTATGATGTGATCACGATGATGATCATTATGATGATGATGATGATCATGATCATGATCATGATTATGATGATAATGTTGATCTTGATCATGATCATGATCATGATGATGATGATCATGATCATATGGTGATGATAATCATGAACATGGTGATCATGATGATAACGATCATCATCATGATGATGATAATGATCAAGATGATCACGATGAAGATCATAACGATCATGATCATGATAATAATGATCATGATAATGATGATGATGATGATCATGACGACCATGATGATCATGATGATGATGATGATCATGATGAAGATCATAACGATCATGATCATGATGATAATGATCATGATAATAATGATGATGATGATCACGATCATGATGGTCACGATCATGATGATCACGATGATGATGATCATGATCACAATGAACATGATCGTGATGATGGTGATGAGGATCATGATGAAGATGATGATGATGACCATGATGATGATGACGATCATGATGATGATGATCTGGATCACGATCATGATGATCATGAAGATGATTATGAAGATGATGATCATGATCACGATGATGATGATCATGATCCTGATCATGATGATCATGACCATGATCATGACGAAGATAATGATCATGATCATGTTCATGATCATGATTATGATGATCAGGATGATGATGATGATCATGATGGTCATGATGAAGATGATGATCATGATCATGATGGTCATGATGAAGATGCTGATCATGACCATGATCATGAAGATTATGATGACGATGGTCATGATGATGATCATGACGATGATCACGATCATGATGGTTATGTTGTAGATGATGATCATTATCATGATCATGATGATCATGATAATGATCATGATCTTGATCATCATCATGATAATGATCATGATGATGATTATGATGATCATTATGATGATAATGATGATGACCATGATGATGATCATGATCATGACGGTGATAATGATGATGATCATGATCATGATGGTGATGATCATGATGTTGATGATCACGATGATGATCATTATGAAGATGATGATGATGATCATGATCATATGACGATGACAATCCAGGTGATGATAATCATGATAATCATGATCATCATCATCATGATGTTGATCATAACGATCATGATGATCATGATCATGATTATGAACATGATTAAGATCATGAAAAATTATGATCATGATGATGATGATCATGATGATCACGATCATGATGATCACAATGATGATGATAATGATGATGATGATGATAACAATGATCAGATGATGGTCATGATCGTGATGATGGTGATGAGGATCATGATAATGATGATCATGACCATGATGATGATGTTCATGATGACGATGATGATGATGATCATGATCATATGATGATGATAATCATGATGATGATCATGACTATGATGATGATGTTCATCATGATAACAATCATGATCATGATCATGATCATGATGATATTGCTCATGATGATCATGATCATGATGGTCATTATCATCATATTGATCATCATCATCATCATGAACATCATGATTAATATCATCATGATCATCATGATAATGATCATGATCATGATCGTTATCATGATCAACATCATCATCGTCATGATGATCATCATCATGATTATCATCATCATATGATCATGATCATCATCATCATGGTCATGATCATCATCATCATGATCCTCATCACCATCATCACGATCATGACCATCATCTGATCATTGTGATCATCATCATCATCATTATCATCATCATCGTGATCATTATGATCATCATCATCATGATCACGATTGTCATGATCTTCATCATGTTCATAATCATGATCATGATCATGATGAACGTCATGATCATTATCATGATGATGATGATCATGATAATCATGATCATCATCACCTGGATTGTCATCATCATATGATCATGATCATGATCATCATCATCATAATGATCATCATCGTGATCATCATCATCATGATCATCACCATCATCATCATGATCATCATCATCATCATGATCATTATGATCATGATCATGCTCATCATCATCATGATCATCATCATCATCCTCATAATGTTTATCACCATCATGATCATCATCATGGTCATCATCATGATCATCATAATCATCATCATGATCATTATCATCATCATGATCATTATCATGATCATGATCATCATCTACATCATAACCATCATGATCGTGATCATCGTAATGATCATTATCATGATCATCGTCATCATAATCTTCATGATCATGGTCATGATCAGCATCTTCATCATGACCATCATGTTCATGATCATCATCATCATCATGACCATCATGATCATCATCATCATCATGATCATCATAATCACGATCATCAAAATGATCATGATCATTATCTTCAGCATGATCATTATCATGATCATCATGATCAGGATCATGATCATCATTATCACGATCATGATCATCATCTTTATAATCATCTTCATGATCATCATCATCATCGTGATCCAGATCATCATCATCATGATCGTCATCATCATCATGGTCATCATCATCATCTTCATCATGATCCTCATCACCATCATCACGATCATGTTCATTGTGATCGTGATCATTATAATCGTAATCATCATCATCGTGATCATAATGATCATGATCATCATCATCACGATCATGATCATCATCATGAACATAATCATCATAATGATCATCATAATGATCAACATCATTATAATCATCATCATCCTCATCATCATTATCATCATCATGATCATCATCATCTTCTTCATCATGATGATCATCATCATCATGATCATGATGATCACGATCATCATCATGATCATCATCATGATCATTGATCATCATCATCATGGTCATCATCATGATCATCATCATATCATGACCATCATCATCATCATGATCATCATCATCATCATGAACATCATGATCATCATCATCAATATCGTGATCATCATCATCATCTTGATCATGATCATAGTAATGATCATCATCATCGTCATTATCATCATCATCGTGACCATGATCATCATCATCGTGGTCATCGTCATCATGATCATCATCTTCGCGATCATCATTATCATGATCATCATCATCATCATGATCAAAATCATCATCATCATCATGATCATCATCATAATCATCATCACGATCATCATCATGATCATCATCATCATCATCTTCTTCATCGTGATCATGATGATGATCATGATGATGATGATGATCATGATGATGATCACGATGATGATGATGATCACGATGATGATGATGATGATCATGATGATGATCTTGATGATGATTATGATGATGATCATGATGATGATGATGATGATCATGATCATGATGATGATCGTGATGATGATCACGATGATGATGATAATCATGATGATGATGATCACCGTGATGATGATCATGATGACGATGACAATGATGATGATGACCATGATGATGATGATCATGATCATGATGATGATGATAATGACGATGATGATGATCATTATTATGATCACGATCATGATGATGATGACGATCACGATGTTGATGATGATCATGATGTTCATGATGATGATGATGATGGTCAGGATGATGGTGATGATGATCATGATGATAACGATGATGATCACGATGATCATGATGATGATGATTGTCATGATATGATGATGATCATGATGATGACCATGATGATAATGATCAATGATCATGATGATGATCATGATGATGATCGTGATCATCATGATCATGATGATGATGATGATCAATGATCATGATGATGATCGTGATCATCATGATCATGATTATGATGATAATGATGATCATGATCATGATGATGATCATGATTCTGATGATGATGATGATCATGATCATATGATGATGATAATCATGATGATTGTGGTCATCATCATGATAATGATCATGATAATGATCATGACGATCATGATGATCATGATGATAATGATCATCATGATCATGATGATCACGATGATGATGATGATCACGATCATAATGATCATGATGATAGTCATGATCATGATGATGGTGATGATGATGATGATGACCATGATGATGACGACGATCATGATGATGATGATCATCATGATAGTGATGATGATGACCATGATGATGATGATGATGAACATGATCATGATCATGATAATGATAATGACGACGATAATCATGATCACGATAATGATGATGATCATGAAGATGATCATGATGATGATGATGATCATCATCATCATGATGATCATGACGAAGACAATGATGATGATCGTGATCATGATGATCATGATCATGATCATGATGGTCATGATGAAGATGATGATCATGATCATGATGATGATTATGATCATGATGATCATGATGATGATCATGATGCTGATCATGATCATGATGGTCATGATGATGATGAATATGATGATGATCATGATGATGATGATGATTATCATCATCATTATCATCATGATCATGATGATGATCATGAAAATGATCATGATGATGATGATGATGATGATCGTGATGATGATGATCATGACGATGATGATGATGATGACCATGATGATGATGTTGATGATGATCATGGTCATGATATGATGATGATCATGATGATCATGATCATGATCATGATGATCATGATGACGATTATAATGATCATGATGATGATAATGTGAATGAGGATGATGATGATTATAATGATGTTATAATGTGAATGATGATCATGATGATGATGACTATGACCATGATGATGATGACCATGATGATGATCATGATGATGATGACTATGATGATGATGATCATAATCCTGATCATGATGATCATGATCATGATCATGATCATGATGATCATGATCATGATCATGATGAAGATAATGATCATGATCATGACAACGATCATGATTATGATGATGATGATCATCATCATCATGATCATGATCATGATGATAATAATGATGATGATGAAGATGATGCGATGACGATGATGATCATGATCATGATCATAATGATAATGATGATGATCATGATCATGATCATGATCATGATGTTGATGGTGATGATTCATGATGATGATGATCATTATGATGATAATGATGATCATGATCACGATGATGATCATGATTCTAATGATGATGATGATCATGATCATATGATAATGTTAATCATGATGATGATGATCATCATCATCATCATGATGATCATGATGATGATGATCATGACAATCATGATGATCATGATGATCATCATCATGATCATGATGATCACGATGATCACGATGATGATGATGATCACAATCACAATGATCATGATGACAGTCATGATCGTGATGATGGTGATGATGATGATGATGACCATGATGATGACGACGATCATGATAGTGATGATGATGACCATGATGATGATGATGATGAACATGATCATGATCATAATAATGATAATGACGACGATAATCATGATCACGATAATGATGATGATCATGAAGATGATCATGATGATGATCATCATCATGATGATCATGATAAAGACAATGATGATGATCGTGATCATGATGATCATGATCATGATCATGATCATGATGGTCATGATGAAGATGATGATCATGATCATGATGATGATCATGATGCTGATCATGATCATGATGCTCATGATGATGATGAATATGATGATGATCATGATGACAATGATGATGATGATCATCATCATCATCATGATCATGATGATGATCATGATGATGATGATGATGATGATCTTGATGATGATGATCATGACGATGATGATGATGATGACCATGATGATGATGTTGATGATGATCATGGTCATGATATGATGATGATCATGATGATGATGACCATGATCATGATGATCATGATCATGATCATGATGATCATGATCATGATGATCATGATGATGATTATAATGATCATGATGATGATCGTGATCATCATGAACATGATGATGATCATCATCATGATGAAGAAGATGACGATGATCATGATGATTATAATGATGATGAGGATGATGATGATTATAACGATGTTGATCTTTATGATGATCACGATGATGATTATGTTCATGATGATGATCATGATCATGATGATGATGATCATGATCATAATGATCACGACGATGATGATGATGACTATGATGATGATGATCATGATCCTGATCATGATCATGATCAGGATCATGATGAAGATAATGATCATGATCATGACGACGATCATGATTATGATGATGATGATCATCATCATCATGATCATGATCATGATGATAATAATGATGATGATGAAGATGATGCGATGACGATTATGATCATGATCATGATCATAATGATAATGATGATGTTCATGATCTTGATCATGATCATGATGATGATGGTGATGATCATGATTATGATGATCATTATGATGATAATGATGATCATGATCATGATGATGATCATGATTCTGATGATGATCATGATCATGATCATATGATGATGATAATCATGATGATGACGATCATGATGATTGTAATCATCATCATCATGATGATGATCATGATAGTGATCATGACGATCATGATGATCATGATGATCACGATGATGATGATGACCATGATGATGATTATCATGATCATATGATGATGATAATCATGATGATTATGATCATGATCATATGATGATGATAATCATGATGATTATGATGATGATGAAGATCTTAATAATGATGATGATGATGATGATCATCATCATGATGATGATGATGGTCATGATGATGATAATGATCACGATCATGATGAAGATGATGATGATGATCGTGATGATGATTATGATGATGATCATGATGATAATGATGCTTATCATGATGTTGATAATGATCTTGATAATGATTATCATGATGATGACGACCATGATGATGATGATCATGATAGTGATGATGATGATGATGATCATGATAGTGATGATGATGGTAATGACCTTGATGATGATGATGATGATCATGATCATGATCATGATGATGATAATAATGATGATGAAGATCATGATGATGATCATGATCATGATCATGATGATCACGATGATTACAATGATGACGATTATGATGATGATGATCATGATTATGATGACCATGATTATGATGATGATGAAGATGATAATCACGATGATGATGATCATGATGATGCTAATGATGATGAAGATGATGATGATGATGATCATGTTGATGATCATGATAATAATAACGATGATCATGATCATAATGATGATGATTATGATGATGATGATGATGATGATGATGATGAAGATCATGATGATAATGATAATGATGATGGTGATGATGATGATGATGACATTAATGATGGTGATGATCATAATGATCATCATGATCATGATGATCATCATGATGATGATGATCATGATGATGATCATGATGATGATGATCATGATGACGATGACGATGATCATGTTGATGATCATGATCATGAGGATCATGATGATGATCATTATGATGATGATGATGATGATGAAAAGGATGATCATAATCAAGATGATCATGATGATGATGATTATCATGACCATGACGATGATGATCTTGATGATGAAAATGATGATAATAGTGATGATAATGATGATAATAATGATGATCATGATCATGATCATGATCATTATGTTGATGATGATGATCATGATGATGATGATGATGATGACCATGACGATGATGATCATGATCATATGATGATCTTGATGATCATGAAGATGATGATGACGATGATGATCATGATGTTAATCATGATGATTATCACGATGATGATGATAATGATGATGATGATGATAATGATGATCATGATCATGATTATGACAAAAATGATGATCTTGATCATGATCACGATCATGATGATGATCAAGATCATGATGATGATGATGATGACCATGATGATGATGATCATGATCATATGATGATGATAATGATGATGATGATCATGATGATTATGATCATGATCATATGATGATGATAATCATTATGATTATGATTATGATGATCATCATGATAATGATGATGATGAAATGATGATGAAGATCATAATGATAATGATAATTATGATGATCATGACCATGATCATGATCATGATGATCACGATGATTACGATGATGACAATTATAATGATGATGATCATGATTATGATGACCATGATGATGATGATGATGAAAATGATAATCACGATGATGATGATCATGATGATGCTAATGATGATGATGATGATGATGATGATGATGATGATGATGATCATGTTGATGATCATGACGATAATAACGATGATTATGATGATGATCATGTTCATAATGATGATGATTATGATGATGATCATGATCATGATCATGATGATGATGATGAAGATCATGATGATAATGATAATGATAATTGTGATGATAATGATGATGATGATGACATTGTTGATGGTGATGATCTTGATGATTATCATGATCGTTATGATCATAATGATGATGATCATGAAGACGATCATGATGATGATAATCATGATGACGATGACGATGATCATATTGATAATCATGTTCATGATGATCAATATGATGATGATGATGATGATGATGATGAAAACGATGATCTTGATCATGATGATCACGATGGTGATGATTATATGACCATGACAATGATGATCTTGATGATGACAATGATGATAATAATGATGATAATGACGATAATAATGATGACCATGATCATGATGATGATCATGATGACGATGATGATGATCATGATGATGATCATGATGATGATGACCATGACGATGATGATGATGATCATATGATGATGATGATCATGATGATGATGATGATCATGATCTTTATGATGATGATGAGATGATCATGATCATGATGATGATGATGATCATCATCATCATCATGATGATCATGATGATGATCATGATGATGGCGATGATGATGATGATCATTATGATAATCATGATAATCATTGTGATGATGATGACTATGATGATAATGATGATCATGATGATGATGACCATGATGATGATCATGATGATGATGATGATCATGATCATCATCATCATGATCATGATCATGATGATGATGTTGATGATCATGAAGATGATGATGACGATGATGATCATGATGTTAATCATGATGATGATCACGATCATGATGATCATGATCATCAATGATGACGATGATAATGATGATGATGATAATAATGACGACGATGATCATGATCATGATTATAACGATAATGATGATCTTGATCATGATCACGATAATGATGATGATCAAGATCTTGATGATGATGATGATGACCATGATGATCATGATCAGATGATGATGATAATCATGATGATGATCATGGTCATGATGATTATGATGATGATTATGATCATAATGATGATGATGATGATCATGATGATGATGACCATGATGATGATGATCATGATCATGATGTTGAAAATCATTATGATGATGATCATGATGATGATCATAATGATGATAATGATGATGCTTATGATGATCGTGATGATGATCATGACGATGATGATGATGATGTGACGGTGATGATGATGATGATCATGATTATGATGATCATGATGATGATGATGATCATGATGATGATGATCATGATGAAGATCATGACGATCATGATTAAGATGATGATGATGATGATGAAGATCATGACGATCATGATTAAGATGATGATGATCATGATGATGATGATGATCATGATCATGATCATGATGATCACTATCATGATGATCACGATGATGATGATCACGATCATGATGATGATGATGATCATTATGATGATGATCATGATCATGATCATGATTATGATGATAATGTTGATCTTGATCATGATCATGATCATGATCATGATGATGATGATTTCCATGTTGATGATGATGATGATCATATCATGATGGTAATCGTGATGATGATGATGATCATGATCATGATGATGATGATGATGATCATGATGATGATGACGATCATGATCATGATGATAATGATCATGATAATGATGATGATGATCACGATCATGATGATCACGATGATGATGATCACGATGATGATGATCACGATGATGATGATCACGATCACTATGAACATGATCATGATGATGGTGATGAGAATCATGATGAAGATGATGATGATGACCATGATGATGATGACGATCATGATGATGATGATTTGGATCACGATGATGATGATCGTAATTATGATGATCATGATGATGATGATGATGATGATGGTCATGATGAAGATGCTGATCATGATCATGATCATGAAGATCATGATGACGATGATCATGATGATGATCATGACGATGATCATGATCATGATGGTTATGATGTAGATGATGATCATGATAATGATCATGATCATGATAATGATCATGATCATGATCATGATAATGATCATGATGATGATGATGATGATGATCACGATCACGATGATAATGATGATCATGATGATGATGATTATGTCCATTAAGATGATCATGATCGTGATGGTGATGATCACTATGATGATGACGATGATGATCATGATGATCAGGATCATAATGATCGTGATGATGATGACGACGATCATGATGATGATGATCATTATCATGATGATGCTGATGATGATCATGATGACAATCATGACGATGATCATTATCATGATGATTCTGATGATGATGATGCTGATTATGATCATGATGATGATCATTATCATGATGATGCTGATGATGATCATGATGACGATCATGACGATGATGATGTGATGATGATGATCATGTTGTTGATGATGATCATGAACATAATGATAATGATGATGATCATGATCATGATGATGATGGTGATGATATTGATGATGATGATCACAATGATGATCATTATGATGATGATGATCATCATTATCATGATCATGATTATGATGTGATCACGATGATGATCATTATGATGATGATCATGATCATGATTATGATGATAATGTTGAACTTGATCATGATCATGATGATGATGATCATGATCATCATCATATGATGATGATAATCATGATCATGGTGATCATTATGTAATTATCATCATGATGATGATGATGATGATCATGATGATCATGATGAAGATCATAACGATCATGATCATGATAATAATGATCATGATAACAATGATGATGATCTTGACGATCACAATGAACATGACCGTGATGATGGTGATCATGATGAAGATCGTAACAATCATGATCATGATGATAATGATGATCATGATGTTAATGATGATCATGATGTTAATGATGATCATGATGTTAATGATGATCATGATGATGATGATGTTAATAATGATGTTAATAATGATGATCATGATGTTAATGATGATGATGATCATGATGTTAACAATGATGATCATGATGTTAATGATGATCATGATGTTAATCATGATGAAGATGATGATCATGATGTTAATGATGATCATGATGTTAATGATGATCATGATGTTAATCATGATGAAGATGATGATCATGATGATAATGATGATCATGATGATGATGATGATGATCATGATGAAGATCATAACAATCATGATCATGATGATAATGATCATGATAATGATGATCATGATCATGATGATCATGATGATCATGATCACGATCACAATGAACATGACCGTGATGATGGTGATGATGATCATGATGATCACGATCATGATGATCATGATGATGATGATCACGATCACAATGAACATGACCGTGATGATGGTGATGAGGATCACAATGAACATGACCGTGATGATGGTGATGAGGATTATGATGATGATGACGATCATGATGATGATGATCTGGATCACGATGATGATGATCATGAAGATGATTATGAAGATAATGATCATGATCGTGATAATGATGATCATGATCCTGATCATGATGATCATGATCATGTTGATGATCATGATTATGATGATCATGATGATGATGATGATCATGATGGTTATGATGAAGATGATGATCATGATCATGATGGTCATGATGAAGATGTTGATCATGGCCATGATCATAAAGATTATGATGACGATGATCATGATGATGATCACGATCATGATGGTTATGATGTGGATGATGATCGTGATCATGATTATGATGATGATTATCATGATAATGACCATGATCATGATCATGATGATGATTATGATGATAATTATGATGATCATGATGATGACCATGATGATGATCATGATCATGATTGTGATAAACATGATGATGATGATGATCATGATGATCATGATGATGATGAGCATGATCATGATCATAATGATCATGATGATGATCATGATCATAATGATGATGGAGATGATCATGATGATGATGATCACGATGATCATCATTATGATGATGATGATCATGATCATATGATGATGACAATCCAGGTGTATCATGATAATCATCATCATCATGATGATCATGACGATCATGATGATCATGATCATGATTATAAACATGATGAAGATCATGACAATCGTGATCATGATGATCACGATCATGATGATCACGATGATGATGATAATGATGATGATGACAATCACAATGATCAGATAATGGTCATGATCGTGATGATGGTGATTAGGATCATGATGATTATCATCATTATCATGATCATCATGATCATCATGATCATCATGATCATGATCATCATTATCATGATCATTATTATCATGATCATGATCGTTATGATCTTCATCATGATCATCATGATCATCACCATCATCATTACCATGATGATGATCATTATCATCATGATCACATGATCATGTTTATCATCATCATATGATCATGATCATCATCATCATGATCATCATAATCATGATCATGATCATGATCATCATCATCATCATAATGATCATCATTGTGATCATCATCATCAACATCATCACCATCATCATCATGATCATGATCATCATCATTATCATTATGATCATGATCATCATCAACAACATGATCATCATCATCACATCATCATCGTCATGATCGTCATCATGATCAGCATCAACATCATCATTATCATCATCGTCATGATTATCATCATCATGATAATGATCATCATCATCACGGTCATCATCATCATGATCGTCATCATCATCGTGATGGTGATGATCATGATGATGATGACGATGATGATCATGATGATCCTAATCATAATGATCATCATTATGATCTTAGTAGCCAGTATGTCGACTATCATTGGATCCAAATCTGTCCTTTTCCAATGATCGAAACTTGCTGCATTTGATGTGGTTGCATAATTACACTCAAAATTGAAAGACTCATCATGTTGAGAGGCTTCACCAACGTCATATTCGTTGCTATCCACATCATCAATTGGTTGTGCTATCTCATATAGATCTTGAGGTTTTGTTTTAAGAACAACGCTCCAGCCTTTGTTCATGTTATCAATCGCATAAAACACTTGGGAAGCTTGTGTGGCCAAAATAAATGGCTCATTTACTTTCAGAAATTAACAAGAATTAATGCTAGTGAATCCATATTCATCTACTTTGATTCCTTCCTCATTGTCATACATATCAAATCATCTACACTTAAATAAAACAACACGTTTTCCACCAAGATATTGAACTTCAATGATCTCTGTCAACACACCATAATAGTCAACATAATCTGGTCCACTACCTATATCACCAATCATACACACACCTGAGTTTTGGGTTTTACAATTTTTATCACAAGCTTCAATTAGAAACCCATATCCATTGCTCATATAACCATTAAAGCATTTAACATATTTAGAAGGACTACGAGCCAAGGATAATAACTCATCAGATTTAGCACTTTTGTCATAGATTTGCAAGTTTTCAGCCTACACACAAATTACAATTAATTAACCATAAAATTTAAACTAGTTAAAAATAAATGAGTAATAAATAATAAAACATAGATATACTCACTTTATTTCTCAACCAACGAATAAAATTGACATTCCACCCATCATCATTTATGCTCTTTGTATTATTTGATTGCTCTTGGGTGTACTCTCTGCATATAACTTTAATGAGAATTGCATATATTTATGTATGTGCTTGTGTGAGAAAAAATATAAAATAGCAAAGTTAATTGTACTTACTTGAAAAATGGTTGTATCTCATCGCAGTTCTTCAAAATATAAATGTGAGCTTTCTCCACCTCATCATCATCAAGAATATAGTTGGAACCAGCTCCTAATGGACGTCCACATTGAGAAAAGATGGACATTTCACCTTCAAAATTATGAAATCCACTATCATAGTTTCGTTCAGGTTCATTGAATTTAGTCTTGCTGTCATTCAAATACCTTGAACAAAAAATCATACACTCCTTTGCAATATAGCCTTCTGCTATGGATCCTTCCAGATAAGCCATGTTATGAATCAATTGTTTTAATTCATACAACATGCGCTAAATAGGATACATCCATCGATACTGGACTGGCCCACCAATTTTTCTTCATATGTCAAATGAATAGGCAAATGTACCATAATATCAGAAAAGGAAGGTGTAAATACTTGTTCCAGCTTGCAAAGTGTAATGGCAATTTGAGACTCCATGTTTTCTAACTCATCAACTCTCAATCTCTTAGATCCCAAGCTAGTAAAGAACAAACCCAACTCAATAAGCGGTTCACATACAAATTTAGGGAGAAGACCACGTATTCCAAGAGGTAGTAGATGTTGTAAAAGTACATGGCAATCATGACTTTTCAAACCAGAAATTTTATGCTCCTTCAGCTTAACACTTTGAGATATATTTGATGAAAACCCATCTGGAACTCTTAATTGCTTAAGAAAAGAGCAAAACAAGTGTTTCTCCTTTTTTGATAGTGTGTAACATGAAACCGGCAACTCTAGTGATGATACTCATGATGATGATGATCATGATGATGATAATGATGATGCTGATGATGATCATGACGATGATGATGATGTGATGATGATAATGATGATGATGATGATCATGATCATAATGATAATGATGATGAACATGATCATGATCGTGATGGTGATGATCATGATGATGATGAACATGATCATGATCATGATCATGATGGTGATGATCATGATGATGATCATGATGATGATGATCACGATGATGATCATTATGACGATGATGATCATGATTATCATGATTATGATGATAATGATGATCATGATGATGACCATGACCATGATGATGATGATCATGATCATATGATGATGATAATCATGATGATTATGATCATCCTCGTGATGATGATGATGACCATGATGATGATCATGACGATCATGATGATCATGATGATGATGAAGATCATGATGAAGATCATGACGATCATGATGAAGATAATGATCATGATCATGATCATGATGATCACGATGATGATGATGATGAACACGATCACGATGATCGTGATGATGATCATGATCGTGATGATGGTGATGAGGATCATGATGGTGATGTGTTTGACTATTTTGTAGTAGTACTTACGAGCAAGAATACTCGATCGTTGTAATAGTATATCCCAAGAAAAATTATCAATCCACAAAGGAGTTATGTTCGGACTAGCAAAATACGTGAGCTCATGTTCATGTTGTTTTTGTAAGGATGATAGATGTTTTGAGAGTGATTAACAACCAAAGCAAGAAGCTAATAAATAAAATGGCTATTAAGAAAAATGACAAGTAAAGATGAATTACAAAAAAAGAGAATGGGTGTTAAAGTTCAAGTATGGAAAAACATGGGATTAGAGACATCCAAGCATACTCAATTCATATTATCATGCAAAAGGAATCCAATTCAATTGATGTAGATTAAGGGTGATCACTAATGTATCCTAAGCTCCCTTTCGGGTTACAAAGGTTGTTGATCCATTTTAGACTCCCAAAAGCACTTAAGATCAAAGCCCAACATTAACCTCTTCCATCTAGGTACTAGTTAGATTAAACTCTCCCTTTTTGTGTACTAGAGCTAACGAATGGATTGGTTCCCCTCATCGAATTCAAATATCCTTTCGGTCACTCGATGTCTATTCATGTCTTTCTAATACTTTAGAGGGTCGTTTCCGTCTCACTCCAAGTAATATACACATGAACATCATGATAGCATTTAATTACCATAAATCAATTTATTGATCAACAATCCATTAAACCTACAATCATTCATGAATAACAAACCATGCTATCACAATATCAAAACAATTAAATCCCATGAATAGAAACCAACATCAATTAAATCAAAAACCAATTTAATCCACATGATAATATAAATCTAATATGCTCTTCATGTCCCTAATCCCACTAGAGTGATTAGCCTAACATGATAATAGTAATAAAACACAAGAATGATTCATTACATATACCCATAGTTTCAAATCCAAATGAAAAACCAAAGAGATGTAAATCTTCCCTAGCAATTGCTTGTAGAGAATCTTCAACACTCATGGATCTCCACCTCTAGCTCTTGATTTCTTGAGATCTCTCACACCCAATGGAAGGGATGAAGATTTGATGGAGATTTGATGGAGATGATGAAGATGGATCAAGATGGATGAAGGTGGATGGAGATGGTGGTGGGAAATGGAAGGAAAGGTGTGTGATGTGTGTGAAACAGTGAAAGCCCTAATCAAAACTTGTGTGAATGTTGAATTTGGGTGTATTTATACCCCTTGGAAATCCTGAAAATCGCACTTTGACAGCTGGTTTTTGTCCAAAAATTCGACGGAGTTTTTAGAAACTCGGTCGAGTTTCCATGAAAATCACGTTTTCTTCCAGCTGTCGCGCACTTTTGTCCGCCAAAATGCTCAAAAATTCGATCGAGTTTTTGGAAACTCGGTCGAGTTTTTATGCTGCCCTGCTTCCGGCTTTCTTTGTAAGAGAAACTCGACCGAGTTTTTGGAAACTCGGTCGAGTTTTCATGCACAACTTGTGTCCATGTTTCCGGATTTTTTCTGTAAGAGAAACTCGACTGAGTTTTTAGAAACTCGATCGAGTTTTTATGCAAAATTTTCCAACTCATTCTGTAAGAGAAATTCGGTCGAATTTCCTGAAATTCGACCGAGTTTCTGTGCTCTTTCTTAGATCTTCAATTTCATCCTCTTTTTGCTCTGCTTTCACCTGTTTTTCATACGTTTAAGCTCATTCTCACACATTTCCATAAAAACACATAACACAACCAAAGAACACAAAAATACGGATAAAATAATACGAAAAGACATACAAAAAGACACTAAAACGTAGGTGAAAATAGCGACGATCAAACCCCCAAACTTAACTTGTTGCTCATCCCCGAACAACGAAAATGACAAACCAAGAGGAGAAAATTTTCACCTAGGAAAAGACTAAACAAACATAAGCAATAACACATCGTTAGCAATAATAACGACAAATTATGCTAAGCCATCCTACAACATTAAAATCATAACATGAAGAATTAACAAATTCAATCAAAAGAGAATAAGGTATAATATAGTCCCTTTATGGTCCAAGCCTCACATATGTTATCAATTTCACTCAACACTCTATGACGTAAGGTTAAGCAACACTCATCAACCGATTGGCTTGACTCGCTATAAGCTTGCTCTTGGACTACATTCACAAACCTCCAAAGTTTCAATTAATGATCAAAAAGGTCTTTAATTAAGGATGTAATGATAGGCTCTTTGGTAGGGTAGGAAATATATGGATAAGAGTGACTAATCATGTGTAAGTAATCGAAGAGATGGCCAATTTCCTCAACTTCTCCACTTTTAGTTTCTTCATTTCTTTTCTTTATTGCTCACAAGCACTAATCATCAACTTCCTTGGATTTCTTGAGCTTTTTATAGATGCATGCCTCCTTTTTCGAACTTTTTAAATACTTGAGCATTTTGTTGTTTCTTTGCTCATTTTCTTGTTTTGAGATTGCATGTTCATTCTTATCTTTGCTCTTTTCATCCTTTTTCTTGCTTGTTACCCTTTCTTTCATGTTTTGCACAATATCTCATCAAACCTTTCTAGTTACCATCTCCTCAATCACCCACACAAAGGATATATATAAGGCTTAAGTGGGTAATCATGGCTTGTAATGTGCTAAATTCACAATAAAAAGGCTTATAGGCTCAAAGTGGTTAACTAGGGAAGATGTTCATGGTAGGGAAATATATGGCAATGACTATGAATAACAAGGATGGCCTTAGATCATTTCACTAACCTCCACTAATCGGGCTCGTTCCTATAGTCCTTGAGCAAGTTCTAGCTTATCAAACACAACCAATCCACTCATGAAGAAAATACCATGTATGCACGGTTGAGGCTCAAATACTCACAAGCTTATGCTCGGACCTTAGGAACTTATTACACCACATTTATCTCAAAATTGAACAAATTAAGTAAAACATGTCACAATTTGAAAGCGTAGAGATTCTTAATCATAACTTGTCATCACTAATCACCACAACATATCATCACTCATATTCAAAAATGACTCACGACATCCCTAAACAAATCACCAAACATCCCAAGACAAAATTAAAGAAAACACACAAAACACAAAACATTCAAAAACACAACATACCATCATCCATAAGAGAATTAAGCTCACATTCATATGATCTATGTCAATTAAGCTCACAATCATCCCAACTTTTATTGAAAAAGAAACTTTCCAAAAACATAACAAATGAAGTAGCATGCTAATCACAACAATCCAAATCAAAATTACTTCATGTCAAGCAATTAAAAGTTATAAGGTGTAGAGTACTCCCTTAATAAGCATTTGGTAGTGGAAAGCGTTAGCTCCAAGCTCCATCATGCTTCCAACACCTCTCATTCATGCTCAAATACTCAACAAACACCATTAGCTTAACAATTTCATTAACAATATGGACTATCATGCACTTCAACACCACCAATCATACCAAAATCAAACCCAAACTCATGAGAAAAATTTTAAAATTGACCCAATTTTACAAGAATCATACTCAAGTGGTGAGTCACACCACATACTCTCCCCCCAAACTTAAATCGAAACTAGAGTTGAGACTTAAGTTTGCAAAAAATGTTGAGACTTACCCTTGTAGTTTCCTTTGGTGATCTTCTTGTGGAGAAGCCTATGCATCCAAATGAATCAAGTTATGTCCACCACGCACTAACACCCCCCAAACTTAACTCGAGACAAGAGCCAAGAATTAAGTTTGTAACAAGTGGTGAGACATGTCAACTTGAATCCATGAAGCACTTCTCTTTTCTTCAATGTGCATTTTTCTCCATGAGCACGATCAACCTACACGACCAAAATACAAACAAAACACCAAAACCACACACATTATTGAAAGCACTAAAATAAAGCAATAAAGATAGTGATGGGGTGCCTCCCATCGAGCGCTAAGTTTAACGTCTTCAAGCTAGACGAAGTGTGAGATCATCTTTCAAACAATGTATCCACAAAGAGGGTCTCCCTTTGTGATGGATCCACATAGTGCTTCACTCGATGACCATTTACCAAGAACTCTCCCCCATTCTCATCCATAATCCTTAGAGCTCCCCCATCAAGAACTTCCTTCACCACATAGGGCCCTCTCCATTTGGACTTCAACTTGCCCGGGAAAAGTCTTAGTCGAGAAATGAATACCAACACTTTTTCACCCTTTTCAAAGCTCTTCTTCCTCAAACGAGCATCATGCCACCTTTTAGTTTTCTCCTTAAAAATCCTTGAATTTTCTTAAGCATTTTCTCTAAATTCCTCAAGCTCATTCAATTGCAAGAATCTTACCTTCTTCGAAGCTTTCATGTCAAAATTCAACTTCTTAATGGCCCAATATGCCTTGTGCTTGAGTTCCACGGGAAGATGGCAAGACTTGCCATAGACAATTTGAAATTGAGACATACCAAGAGTGGTCTTGAATGCGGTTCGAAAGGCCCACAATGCATCATCAAGTTTCTTAGACCAATCCTTCCTACTCACACTCACAGTTTTTTCCAAGACTTGCTTGATTTGTCGGTTAGAAATTTCAGCTTGACCATTCGTTTGAGGGTGATACGGAGTAGACACTCGATGCTTCACTCCATAAGTCTTGAGAATGTTCTCCATGAGCTTATTTATGAAGTGACTACCCCCATCACTTACCAACACCCTAGGAACTCCAAACCTTGTGAAGATATGCTTCTTAAGAAATCCCATGACCACTCTAGCATCACTTGTTCTTGAAGGTATGGCCTCAACCCATTTCGAGACATAGTCGACCGCCAATAAAATGTGTAGGAATCCATTAGATTGAGGAAAAGTCCCATGAAATCGATGCCCCACACATCGAATATCTCCACTTCTTTAAAGCTCTTAAGGGGCATTTCATCCCACTTGGAAATTCCCCCCATCCTTTGGCACCGATCACAACCCTCTACAAATTTCTTACAACTCTTGAACAATGAAGGCCAATACAACCCCAATTGTAAGACTTTTGCAGCGGTCTTTTGAGCTCCAAAATGGCCTCCACTAGGTGAAGAGTGGCAAAACTCTAACACACTACTCCATTCTTCCTCGGGCACACATCTTCTTACAAGAGAATCATTGCACATCTTGTACAAGAATGGATCATCCCACAAGTAGCTTTTAACATCATGAAAGAATTTCTTGGCTTGGTACGTTGTGAGCTCATAAGGTTTCTTCCCACTAGCCAAGTAATTCACATAGTCCGCATACCACGGGCTTCCTTTTTACTCCACTAAAGTCTCAATTTGAAAGCAATCACACCTCAAAATTTCTTCATCGGGGAAAACCTCCTTGATTAAGTGCTCTCACAATGCTCCCTCAACTCTAGCCTTGAAAGATGATCGGCTAAAACATTCTCTGTGCCCTTCTTATCTCTCACTTCAATGTCAAACTCTTGGAGAAGTAACACCCATCTTATCACCCTTGGCTTTGCATCCTTTTTCGCCATAAGATACTTGATGGCGGAATGATCGGTGTATACAATAGTCTTCGTTCCCACAAAATAGGGACGAAACTTATCAAATGCGTATACCACCGCCAAGAACTCTTTTTCGGTAGTAGTGTAGTTCCGTTGAGCCGCATCAAATGTCTTGTTTGCATAGTAAATGGCTCGGAACCTTTTCTCTCTTAATTGCCCCAAAACTACTCCAAGAGCTACATCGCTTGCATCACACATCAATATAAATGGCTCCTTCCAATCGGGGATGATCAAGATGGGTGATGAAATCAAAGCTTTCTTTAACACCTGAAAAGCATTTAAACAATTTTCATCAAACTTAAATGGAACATCTTTTTCAAGGAGATGAGATAGAGGTTTAGAAAATGAAGAAAAATCCTTTATGAATCTACGATAGAACCCGGCATGACCAAGGAACGATCGTACTTCCTTCTCATTTGTTGGTGGTGGAAGCTTCTCTATAGCAACAACTTTAGCTCGGTCTACTTGCAATCCCTTGGAAGAGATGTGATGTCCAAGTACAATGCCGTCATTTACCATGAAATGGCACTTCTCCCAATTCAACACTAGATTAGTGTCTTGACATCGCTTCAAAACAATAGTAAGATTAGACAAACAAATATCAAAAGAAGATCCAAACACCGAAAAGTCATCCATGAAGACTTCCATAATGTTCTCAATCAAACCTTCAAAGATTGCCATCATACACCTTTGAAAGGTGGCCGGTGCATTGCAAAGTCCAAATGGCAATCTTCGAAAAGCAAATATTCCATAAGGACAAGTGAAAGCGGTCTTTTCTTGGTCTTCGGGTGCTATGAGAATTTGGTTATACCCAGAATACCCATCAAGAAAGCAATAAAACTCATACCCGGCCAACCTATCCAACATTTGATCCAAGAAAGGTAAAGGGAAATGGTCTTTACGTGTGTTCTCATTAAGTTTTCTATAGTCAACACACACACGCCACCCCGTCACCGTCCTAGTGGCTATGGCCTCATTTTTCTCGGTCTTCACTATAGTCATACCCCCTTTCTTAGATACTACATGCAACGGACTCACATAGGGGCTATCACTAATAGGAAAGATCATATCGGAGTCTAACCACTTAAGAACCTCTTTTTTACCACTTCTTGCATGATAGGATTAAGTCTTCTTTGGTTTTGAACACAAGCTTTCCCTTCATCCTCAAGCCTTATCTTATGCATGCAAATTGTTGGACTAATTCCCTTCAAATCATCAATACACCAACCAATAGCCGACTTATGCTCTTTAAGGACATTAACCAATTTATCAAGTTGACTAGAGGTTAAAGAAGATGATGCAATTACCGGGTATGTTTCATTTTCACCAAGGTAGGCATATGGAAGATGATCGGGTAGAGGCTTCAATTCCACCTTCTTTTCCTTTTTCTCTTCTTTATCGAGTGGATCTCTAAGTGGTAAGAACGTTCTATTCCCCCTCGAGATAGCGGCTGCAACCTCTTGAGCTTCACTACAATCACCTAGATCAAGCAAACAATTAATCAATTCATCATTTAAATCACAAGAAGTATTAGAAATATTAGAAAGAGATAGAGAATTGCTCAAACAAAGTTCAAGTGAATCCTTGGTTACAATGGAAGGCCAACTCTCCTCAACACTTCCCTTTACAACATCCACACTTTTACACTCTTCATCATTCATTGGATATTGCATGGCCTTGTGTTGGCATTCGATCGTTTGGTTAACGTGACCCGTTAGGGTTCCATGTATTTCTAACAAGCAGCGGAAGCAAGTAAACATGAATCGCATTACCTTTCACCAAGGGTTGATGTAGAGGTTGAATTCTCGCTGGCAGACTGCGCAGTCCCACGAGAATAGCCATAAGTTCCTCTTCTGATGTCAGAATTAAGTGGTCTTTGCGCTCAGACGATCCTCTCTTCGACGGCTTTCTGTCAGTATATAATACATCAAAATCGAAGTACTGTACGATTTTTTATGAATTTTGTAACATGACGAACTGCAGCAGCAAACGACCTTCCGGTCTTCTGCTGTATGTCCCAAGTCCGATCTCGACGTCGTGTGGGCGACGATCTACGAGACCTACTCAATCTGCTATCAACCCTAATCACACGTGAATAATGAATTAGATTAGGGTTCCAGATAAGTTGAGGTGACTTATATACATGGGCTACAGCAGGGACCAGGAGAAGAAATTGGGTTGGGCCTCCATTGGGTTTAAGTATCCAAGCTTAGCCCAAAGCTTATACTTAAGTCCAATAATAATAATATATTCCACTAAAATATTATTACTGCACTACCATACCAATCCCAAAATTACGTTTTGGGCTCCTTCTTATTATGAGCCCGTTAGTCTCCCCATGTTTAAGATATACAATGTCCATTAATTAATTTAAGTTACTGACAACTCAATTAATTAATATCTCATCCAAGAGTAGTACCACTCAACCTTATTATCATGCCGGAATAAATTCCACCTGCAGGGTTTACATGATAATCCTTATGAGCTCCTCAAGGGGACATCATCAACCTATGACGGACACGGATTCCTTCTACAATCAACAGCACACCATAGAGACAGGATTACTTTCCAACTCACCGAGTTTATTGATTTAATTACAAGTAAATCTCACCCATTGATGAATCAAAGAAATACATACTGCCCTACGTGTCGAAGTTATTGTATAGGGATTAAGAGCACGAACATCCATAATAACAGAGATCAAGTTCTTCTATAAGTCAGTATAAGTTGAACGATCTCACGCAGTCCTGCTCAATACACATAAGTGCACTAGAGTGATTCTATAGCCAAGACAAGCTAATACCAAACCACACTACAACCATCCCGATAGAGAGTCCCCGTCTATCTCGGTTGTGAGCATCTGTTTATACTTTATAAGAAAATCGATAATATGATCTTCCGCGTGTTGTCGCACAACATATTATCTACAGTATAAAGTAAGTGGACTATTGCATCGAACATATAAATAAATTATAAGATGCAATCATTTGATCATATGATTCTCATTTCAAATTAATTGTTATAACATTGTTCATACTAAACCTAGACTTTTAGTATACAATCCAACAATCTCCCACTTATACTAAAAGACTATGATGTTATGTCTTCCGCCATACATCTGATTCCCACTCCCACTACACGACCATTAAAAGCTCTCGCCTGAATGTCCTTGTAAATGGATTTACTAGGTCATCATTCGATGCAATCTAGGCAACAACAACCTTCCCCTCATCATACGATTTCTCGTAACAGGTGGTACTTGCGCTCCATGTGTTTAATTGCCTTATGGACTTGTGATTCCTTCAAGTTTGCAACTGCACCAATATCATCAATATAAATTGTGATAACCTTGGGCAAACTTAGAATCACATCAAAGTCCATCATGAAGTTTCTAGAGTCATACAGATACATTGGTTGCCTCATAGGCTCCAATTTATCATCTTTCCATATGGAGTCTGAAGTCTGAAATACATTTCTATATAACACTCCTCCACATTATGACTCAACTTCCTAAAATTAAACACATAACCTTGAGGTGGATTTACTGCCGTCCAATCTGACTAAAAAATCTGAATCTACGTAATCCACAAGAAGCAGTGAATCTATCCAGTAAGCTTACATATAATTTCCAGTCCTTCTCAGGCACTTCATATATGTCTTACCACAGCTCATCATTCTTGTTCCAGGTTACGTTGATACCCACTGTTCATGCATTTAGCAAAACAGATATCCATACTCATGTATAGCATTCCTTAGATTAGGCTTCCTCATTTACCGAAGCATAAGGAACTGCTTTCATCTCCTTTATCTTCCTTTTGTGTCTCAAGACACATTTCCTTAGATAAAGTCACATGCTAAAACGAGTAAGGATTGTATCATTTCATGAAGCTTGAGATAAGCATAACATCCTTTCTTGTGATCCGTATTACCGTGATCAAAAGGATATTTTTGCTCCTCTTAAGTCCTTCATCTTATACCGCTTTATTAACCATACCCCATACGCCCGATAATACTCTTTCATTGTCTCCAATGAGCAAGATAATATCTATGTATAGTACAAGTAATACCACCACGTTCCATCACTCTTTTCAATACACAAGACACATCCGCGCATTGAATAAATCCATATCTTTGGATTTCCTCATCAAAACGGATGTTTCATGATCTTGAAGCTTGCTTTAGTCCATCGATGGATACTTTTAAGCTTCCTATCACAATGCTCTTAGCCCTTTGCAATGAATCACTCTGGTTGCTTCACATAGATGTTTTCCTCAAGACTTCCAATCAGGAAAGCTGTCTTGACATCTATTTGCTATCCCTCATATTCCATATGAGTAGCAACATGTAAAAGAATCTGGATCAATATAGGCACAGCTACTGGCGAACAGGTTTTCTCATAATCGAACCCTTTCTTTCTGAGTATACCTTTTCCCAACAAGCTTTACTTCCAAGGTTTTCACCTTACCGTATGATCCTCTTTTATTTTGTATGACCACTTCCAATGGTTTTCACACCATCCGTGGTTCTACAATCATCCAGATCTTATTTAGAATTTATTGATTCTATTTAAACATTCATTGCATCTTACTAAGATTCTGCATTTCTATCTTGTAGTGCTTCGTCGTTTCTGTGGGTCCATTCCATGTTTACTAGGGACCAAGTCTCACGACACTCCCAAAACACGTATCTTACAGGTTGTCGAACAACCAACCACTACAACAAGACACTACAAGCAATTGTGTATCAGACGTGACAAGCGTTGCAGTTTACCTTGTGGTATATCCTCTTGTACACCTGGTACTAATACTTTGTGTTTTCCTCTCACTTTCTTTAGAACAACTTATACATGGGTATTTGATTTATTACATAGTCCTTTTTCCAAAAAATCTAGTGTTTGTGTTAACAATCACTCTTCGATCTTTTGAACTAAATAAATCATCCTTCATTTTTCTAGGATATCCCACAAACAGACAAACATTCATACGAATTACTGTTTCTAGGGCATGTCCATAAAATGAATTTAGTAATTTCAAATAATTCATCATCTATCTAATCACTACCATAAGAGTGTTATTCTTTCTATTCGTCACACCATTAAGGTGGGAAATTCATTTCCGAAGGTACCTTTCTCTTACTAGATTAGAAGACTCATTATTAATTACTATTTGTCGCATCCAGGGGATAAACATGATTTAAGAGTTTACAAATTGTCACTAATATACCTCAACAGATTATAGCTCCATCCTTCATTATTATGACCATGTCATTTAAATGAAATGGAGTATCCATCCGTAAATGCATAGAAACCGAAATCAAATTCTTTCTATGAAAACGTACGTAAAGACAATCTCATAAAATCAAACGTTTATTCATATCGTAAGATAAATAAACAACTTCCACTGCAATAGCGACTACTCTTGTAGTTTCACCCATGTCATAACAATCTTATCCTCACTTAGTAATAAACATTTAGTGATTCCAGTATCTACACACTTCGTGTCAGTAGATGCCATCAATAATCATGTTTAAACAGCTAGTGAATAAGATATAAAACTTGTTCATATTATGATGAAAATGGCTTTCATTTGCCACATGTTTTGTTAGAAGTTTCCCACCACATACATGCTCTTGTAATTCAGGTGGAACTTACTCAAAACATCTAGGCAATCTACGGAGAATTAAATTGATCTAGGTTTCCCTTCAATTTCTACTCCAAGCTTTCCAATTCATTCATCAAATTCAATCATGATGTACCGCCTTTTAACTTACTCAAATATCCGAAGAGTTACATGAGACCATCATATTTCTATAAACTTCTCATCTCTTCACTAGAGACTTTAATAGGCATCATGAGAACATCCTTCAGTGAGAACACATATATTTTCTTAAGCAGTAAAATTCAAATCCAAGATTCTTTTCTAATCATCTAATTTTGGACCAGTAAATATAATTTCTTTTAGTCAACCATAAGTGAAATAAAACTATTTGAAATTACAGAGAATCATAAATAAATACATCGATCAAATCTTTGAATTTTATCCTTTTATATTGATTCCCTCAAAACAATATAAAATTAAAATTCACCGACATCTCAAGCACCGTGAGTCTGCAAGCCACGATAGTGTGGACGTTTACAAACCCGAACATTTACAAGAGAAGGTTTTACCCATTAATTTCATTTGTCAACCTAACCTCATGACAAAATAATTAATAGTCGGTTCCTCTTTAGCCATGCAAATAAAAGCAGTGACTCCGATGGGGAGGATACTTATTATTTACATCTAAGTGTACACCATTATTTGACCCCAAGTCCGCGGCCCAAGCTTATGTGCCTTACAGATGGAGAAGTACACACGCGCTCGGATAACTTCCTACAGTCATCAATTATAAGTCTGTACAGTGATCCGCACATGAACTCATCCGATAGGGAGGAAGGTCTAAGCCAACGCGCAAGTTCATGTGCATCACATTACAAACATAATTTTAAAGAAGCCTGTTCCAGCAATATCCATGAATAAACTCATCCGATGGGGAGGAAGACTCTAATGCCGACGCGCAAGTTTATTCACTTTGCTAACAAACCAATAATGGAGGCTGCTGGAATTAATTACCAATCCCCTCTCCCACTTAGTTATTTAAAACCGAGGGTTTTTACATGCATATAATATTCAGAATAATATACGCAATCCTAGCATGCTCCTATCACGGCACATAAGGCAGTAAATCCCAAAGAGTCATGCATACATATATAACAATAATCAATAATTAAATCAATCATTAACAGTTATATATCAGCGAATTCGATTGTTCGCCATCAGGCACGAATATCAGCAAAGACTTCCAAACTATCAAAATTTTGAAATTTCCAGATTGTCCAATTTTCGAAACCATCGATATCGACCGTCAATGTCGTCCAGATTATCAAAATCATCGATATCGACTAGATTATCAAATATTCGAAAAACATCAAGATTATCAACATTCCAAAACTATCGATATCGATCGTCGATATCGTCTAGATTATCGAAATCATCGATATCGACGAGCAACCATATACAACAATAATAGATAATTAAATCAATTATGTCAGTTATATATTAGGAATTAATTCAACATTCATATATAACAATAATAGACAATTAATTATAGCAGTTATATATTAGGAATTAATTCGACATCCATATATGACAATAATAGATTATTAAATCAATTATAGCAGTCATATATTAGGAATTAATTCGACATCCATATATAACAATAATATACAATCTATTATGGCAGTTATATATTAGGAATTAGTTTTCCTAAAATTGGATGTCTTATCCAACACTCTAGCAATACATGCATATAATATACCAAATATAATACGCAATCTAGCATGCTTCTATATAAGACAATAAATCATAGAGATCAGGCATCCATATATATATAACAATAATAGACAATTAAATCAATTATGACAGTTATATATATTAGGAATAAAAACGCCTCTAAATTTTAATGTCTTGTCCGACACTCCTACTGTGGAATCGATGCCTTACGCAACAAGCAGGATTGCTTGTGCCCCAAGACGTCCATCGTCCGCCAATCGTGTCAGGGAGCGCTCCAAGTGCCTTGACGAGCGCCCCTCGCCCGGACTGTCGCTCGTCCAAGGGCCTACTTGCATGAAACCAAGTTCAGCCCAACGCGCAACACCAAACTACACCAACTGTCGTTCGTAGTTCGAAACTGCAAAACTCTCAGAATCCAATCTCCACCGTCCAGAATCTATTACTGTAAGTCCTGAACATGCTGTCCAAATTACAGGTCGATCCAACGGTTATTTTGTGAGAAATGGCTCTTTTCCCTCGACTGCGCAAAAAAGAATTGCCCAAAAATCTGCTTCTGTTTTCAGCGTAATCCCAGCAAGAAAAAGCTCCAAATTCGATCTCCACCGTTCAGAATGTACATACATAAGGTATGAACGTTCTGACCAAATTAAAGCCCGATCTAACGGATATTTTGATAGAAACGGCTCTTTTTCCCCGACTGCGCAAAACAGAATCGCCCAAATATCTGCTTCTGTTTTCAGCGTAATCCCAGCAAGCAAAAGCTCCAAATTCGATCTCCACCGTTCAGAATGTACATCCATAAGGTCTGAACGTGCTGACCAAATTACAGCTCGATCCCACGGTTAGTTTGTGAGAAACGGCTCTTTTCCCTCGACTGCGCAAAACAGAATCGCCCAAAAATCTGCTTCTGTTTTCAGCGTAATCCTAGCACGAAAAAGCTCCAAATTCGATCTCCACCGTTCAGAATGTACATCCACAAGATCTGAACGTGCTGACCAAATTACAGATCAATCCGACCGTTGAAACTTCGGTTATTGCCTCTGCAATATCACTGCGCTGGATTTTCTCTCAAAAACGTGATTCAATTTTTGCCCTCTTTTTCTTCCTTGCATGTGAAATTGACGAACAGTTTTCGTCGAATCCTCTCACACACAACCATGGACGAATAGATATGATACAGGGTATATATCACATAGGGATATTCATGGTTTGCGCAATAAAACCAAAACCCTAAACATGTGATCCTAATTCCGAAAAATTAATCACATAAACCCTAGCCTAACGTGTCACGCTTCACCACGAAACCGAAGCTCTGATACCAATTGTTGGCATTCGATCGTTTGGTTAACGTGACCCGTTAGGGTTCCATGTATTTCTAACAAGCAGCGGAAGCAAGTAAACATGAATCGCATTACCTTTCACCAAGGGTTGATGTAGAGGTTGAATTCTCGCTGGCAGACTGCGCAGTCCCACGAGAATAGCCATAAGTTCCTCTTCTGATGTCGGAATTAAGTGGTCTTTGCGCTCAGACGATCCTCTCTTCGACGGTTTTCCGTCAGTATATAATACATCAAAATCAAAGTACTGTACGATTTTTTATGAATTTTGTAACATGACGAACTGCAGCAGCAAACGACCTTCCGGTCTTCTGCTGTATGTCCCAAGTCCGATCTCGACGTCGTGTGGGCGACGATCTACGAGACCTACTCAATCTGCTATCAACCCTAATCACACGTGAATAATGAATTAGATTAGGGTTCCAGATAAGCTGAGGTGACTTATATACATGGGCTACAGCAGGGACCAGGAGGAGAAATTGGGTTGGGCCTCCATTGGGTTTAAGTATTCAAGCTTAGCCCAAAGCTTATACTTAAGTCCAATAATAATAATATATTCCACTAAAATATTATTACAGCACTACCATACCAATCCCAAAATTACGTTTTAGGCTCCTTCTTATTATGAGCCCGTTAGTCTCCCCATGTTTAAGATATACAATGTTCATTAATTAATTTAAGTTACTGACAACTCAATTAATTAATATCTCATCCAAGAGTAGTACCACTCAACCTCATTATCATGCCGGAATAAATTCCACCTGCAGGGTTTACATGATAATCCTTATGAGCTCCTCAAGGGGACATCATCAACCTATGACGGACACGGATTCCTTCTACAATCAACAGCACACCATAGAGACAGCATTACTTTCCAACTCACCGAGTTTATTGATTTAATTACAAGTAAATCTCACCCATTGATGAATCAAAGAAATACATACTGCCCTACGTGTCGAAGTTATTGTATAGGGATTAAGAGCACGAACATCCATAATAACAGAGATCAAGTTCTTCTATAAGTCAGTATAAGTTGAACGATCTCACGCGGTCCTGCTCAATACATATAAGTGCACTAGAGTGATTCTATAGCCAAGACAAGCTAATACCAAACTACACTACAACCATCCCGATAGAGAGTCCCCGTCTATCTCGGTTGTGAGCATCTGTTTATACTTTATAAGGAAACCGATAATATGATCTTCCGCGTGTTGTCGCACAACATATTATCTACAGTATAAAGTAAGTGGACTATTGCATCGAACATATAAATAAATTATAAGATGCAATCATTTGATCATATGATTCTCATTTCAAATTAATTGTTATAACATTGTTCATACTAAACCTAGACTTTTAGTATACAATCCAACACCTTGTGTAGATAAAAGACCACCTCCTCATCATTAACTCTCAACTTCAATTCTCCTTTGTAAACATCAATAAGAGCTCTCCCGATAGCAAGAAATGGCCTCCCAAGAATCAATGGAACATTTTCATCTTCCTCCATACCTAAAACAACAAAGTCCACCGGAAAGACGAACTTATCCACCTTAACCAACACATCTTCAATCACTCCTTTTGGATGTGTCGTGGATCGATCCGCCAATTGAAGTGTGATGGAAGTTGGCTTTACTTCACCTAACCCAAGCTTCTTGAATATAGAAAGAGGCATTAGATTAATGCTTGCACCGAGATCACAAAGAGCCTTGTTCTTTTTGTTCTTTCCAATTTCACAAGGTATAGTGAAACTACCTGGATCCTTCAATTTTTGAGAAAGTTTCCATTGTAGAATAGCACTACACTCTTCGGTTAGATTAACCGTTTCATTTTCCACAAGACTTCTTTTCTTTTCCATGATGTCCTTCAAGAAACGAACATAATGAGGCATTTGCTCCAAAGCATCGGCGAAAGGGATATTGATTTGAATCTTCTTGAAGATTTCAAGAAACTTTTTGAACCTCTCATCTAAGCCCTTCTTCAAGAACCTTTGAGGAAAAGGAACCGGTACTTGAGTCTTGGGTATCCCCCAACTATCTCTTTCAACTTCGACTTCCTTTTCTCTTAACTCCTTTGCCTTCTTCCATTTTGGAATTCTCTCTATCTTCTCTTCATCTTTCTTTTGCTCAACTTCTTTTCCTTTGCTTTCTTCCTCTACTTCAATCTCCTCTTGCACAAACCCTTCTTCAACCGTTCTTTCCACTTTCTTTTCAACGACAACATTATCCTCTTTAGGCATAGGAGGTTCCTCATACTCTTTTCCACTTCTAAGAGTGATAGCTTTGCAATCTTCTTTAGGATTAGTTACCGTGGTAGATGGGAACTTTCCTTGTTTGTGTTGAGATCCCACGGATGAAGCAATTTGTCCCATTTGATGCTCAAAAGCTCTCATCCTATTATCGGACTTCTTCTCATTTTCCTCCATTCTAGCCTCCATTTTAGCATCCCTTCTTTCCATATAGGTCCTTGTATCTTTCATGAATGCCAATAAAGTTTCTTCCAATGATGATTTGCCTTCTCCATTAGGTGACTTAGCACTTGGATTCATGCCTTGGGGAAGTGCCACGGCAGTTTGAGGGTTAGAGTAGGAAAAATTTTCATGCTTCCTTGGAGCTTGATAACCTCCACTTGGTTGATTGAAATTACTCCCCCGAGCTTGCCCTTAGTATCCTCCTTGATAATTACCTTGGTTAGAAGGATAATTACCTTGAAAATTTCCTTGATTTTGGAAATTTCCTTGGTAATTTCTCCTATCTAAATAGGCAACATCCTCTACATTTTGCATCTCATTGCTCTCCTCAGTTGAATTAGCACTTGTACTTCCCCCTTGAGTAACTCATTGAGTGATCAAATTCAATTGCTTAGTTAAAGCATTAATGCTTTCATTAAACTCTTTCATGCCTTCACTTTGAAACACATCACTCTTCACTTTGTTCACACTCTCCACTAGAGCCACCTTTCTGTATGCATAACCTCCCAATATCCTCTCGGACGGCCATTGATAAGCATTCATTGCAATATCTTCAAAAATTTCTATAGCTTTCATCGCATCCACTCCAAAGATAGATCCTCCGGATGAGGCATCTACATGCATCCGATGTTGTTGGCTCAAACCTTGATAGAAGAAAGCCACTTGTTGATTCTCATGAAAGTCGTGTTGAGGGCACTTTCTTAGCATATCCTTGTAGCATTCCCATGCTTCATAAAAACTCTCATCCGGAAGTTGCTTAAACTGAGTGATAAGGCTCTTCAATTGGAGTGTCTTTGAAGGAGGAAAGTATTTGTTTAGGAACCTTTGCTCAAGATCTTCCCATGTGTTACAACTTCCCAAAGGAATTGCATTATACCATGCCTTAGCCTTGTCTCTTAAAGAAAAAGAGAACAACCTCATCCGAATAGCATCTTCCGATACTCCATTCATCTTAATGGTATTTGCAACCTCCAAGAAGCTAGCTAGATGCATGTTTGGATCCTCAAGAGGGCCTCCCCCAAACTAATTTGCTTTGACCATGTTGATCAATCCGGTCTTAATTTCAAAATTATTAGCTTGAACCGGAGGAACCATATTGTGCACGGCTCTCGGTTGGAAGTAATCCCGGATTGCTCTAGGCCTTTGCAACTCTTGTTGTTGGAGTATCCTTTGAGCTTCTTGATTGGAAAGCACTTGCATATACTCTTGGTTTTGAGCAATGAAGTTTCTAAACATCTCCATTTGGTCCTCTTGTATTCCTTCTTGTGGTTCCCCCCCGTTGATCTTGTAATGGATCATGGGGTGGATTATGATTGACATTCTCTCCATGTTGATTCTCCATCTTTACTTTTCTAGCTTTTCGTCTCTCTCGCTTCCTTTGTCGTGCGGTCTTTTCTATCTCCAAATCCAAAGGAATAATCAATTGATTTCCCTTTGACCTTGTGATCATAAAATACCTACGAAAATTCAAAGAGTGAGACCACAAACAACAATAGTAAACAAAGTAAAAATAAAATAAAAAGTATCCTTATCAAGAACAACTAAAACAATAACACAGTACTCGACTAGTCCGTCAAACTCCCCTTTGGCAACGGCGCCATTTTCTTGTTTGACTATTTTGTAGTAGTACTTACAAGCAAGAATACTCGATCGTTGTAATAGTATATCCCAAGAAAAATTATCAATCCACAACGGAGTTATGTTCGGACTAGCAAAATACGTGAGCTCATGTTCATGTTGTTTTTGTAAGGATGATAGATGTTTTGAGAGTGATTAACAACCAAAGCAAGAAGCTAGTAAATAAAATGGCTATTAAGAAAAATGACAAGTAAAGATGAATAACAAGAAAAGAGAATGGGTGTTAAAGTTCAATTATGGTAAAACATGGGATTAGAAACATCCAAGCATACTCAATTCATATTATCATGCAAAAGGAATCCAATTCAATTGATGTAGATTAAGGGTGATCACTAATGTATCCTAAGCTCCCTTTCGGGTGACAAAGGTTGTTGATCCATTTTAGACTCCCAAAAGCACTTAAGATCAAAGCCCAACATTTACCTCTTCCATCTAGGTACTAGTTAGATTAAACTCTCCCTTTTTGTGTACTAGAGCTAACGAATGGATTGGTTCCCCTCATCGAATTCAAATATCCTTTCGGTCACTCGATGTCTATTCATGCCTTTCTAATACTTTAGAGGGTCGTTTCCGTCTCACTCCAAGCAATATACACATGAACATCATGATAGCATTTAATTACCATAAATCAATTTATTGATCAACAATCCATTAAACCAACAATCATTCATGAATAACAAACCATGCTATCACAATATCAAAACAATTAAATCCCATGAATAGAAACCAACATCAACTAAATCAAAAACCAATTTAATCCACATGATAATATAAATCTAATATGCTCTTCATGTCCCTAATCCCACTAGAGGGATTAGCCTAACATGATAATAGTAATAAAACACAAGAATGATTCATTACATATACACATAGTTTCAAATCCAAATGAAAAACCAAAGAGATGTAAATCTTCCCTAGCAATTGCTTGTAGAGTATCTTCAACACTCATGGATCTCCACCTCTAGCTCTTGATTTCTTGAGATCTCTCACACCCAATGGAAGGGATGAAGATTTGATAGAGATTTGATGGAGATGATGAAGATGGATCAAGATGGATGAAGGTGGATGGAGATGGTGGTGGGAAATGGAAGGAAAGGTGTGTGATGTGTGTGAAACAGTGAAAGCCCTAATCAAAACTTGTGTGAATGTTGAATTTTGGTGTATTTATACCCCTTGGAAATCCTGAAAATCGCACTTTGACAGCTGGTTTTTGTCCAAAAATTCGACGGAGTTTTTAGAAACTCGGTCGAGTTTCCATGCAAATCACATTTTTTTCCAGCTTGAACGCGTAATTGTCCGCCAAAATGCTCAAAAATTCGACCGAGTTTTTGGAAACTCGGTCGAGTTTTTATGCTGCCCTGCTTCCGGCTTTCTTTGTAAGAGAAACTCGACCGAGTTTTTGGAAACTCGGTCGAGTTTTCATGCACAACTTGTGTCCCTGATTCCAGATTTTTTCTGTAAGAGAAACTCGACCGAGTTTTTAGAAACTCGACCGAGTTTTTATGCAAAATTTTCCAACTCATTCTGTAAGAGAAATTCGGTCGAATTTCCTGAAATTCGACCGAGTTTCTGTGCTCTTTCTTAGATCTTCAATTTCATCCTCTTTTTGCTCTGCTTTCACCTGTTTTTCATACGTTTAAGCTCATTCTCACACATTTCCATAAAAACACATAACACAACCAAAGAACACAAAAATACGGATAAAATAATACGAAAAGACATACAAAAAGACACTAAAACGTAGGTGAAAATAGCGACGATCAAACCCCCAAACTTAACTTGTTGCTCATCCCCGAACAACGAAAATGACAAACCAAGAAGAGAAAATTTTCACCTAGGAAAAGACTAAACAAACATAAGCAATAACACATCGTTAGCAATAATAACGACAAATTATGCTAAGCCATCCTACAACATTAAAATCATAACATGAAGAATTAACAAATTCAATCAAAAGAGAATAAGGTATAATATAGTCCCTTTATGGTCCAAGCCTCACATATGTTATCAATTTCACTCAACACTCTATGACGTAAGGTTAAGCAACACTCATCAACCGATTGGCTTGACTCGCTATAAGCTTGCTCTTGGACTACATTCACAAACCTCCAAAGTTTCAATTAATGATCGAAAAGGTCTTTAATTAAGGATGTAATGATAGGCTCTTTGGTAGGGTAGGAAGTATATGGATAAGAGTGACTAATCATGTGTAAGTAATCGAAGAGATGGCCAATTTCCTCAACTTCTCCACTTTTAGTTTCTTCCTTTCTTTTCTTTATTGCTCACAAGCACTAATCATCAACTTCCTTGGATTTCTTGAGCTTTTTATAGATGCATGCCTCCTTTTTCGAACTTTTTAAATACTTGAGCATTTTGTTGTTTCTTTGCTCATTTTCTTGTTTTGAGATTGCATGTTCATTCTTATCTTTGCTCTTTTCATCCTTTTTCTTGCTTGTTACCCTTTCTTTCATGTTTTGCACAATATCTCATCAAACCTTTCTAGTTACCATCTCCTCAATCACCCATACAAAGGATATATATAAGGCTTAAGTGGGTAATCATGGCTTGTAATGTGCTAAATTCACAATAAAAAGGCTTATAGGCTCAAAGTGGTTAACTAGGGATGATGTTCATGGTAGGGAAATATATGGCAATGACTATGAATAACAAGGATGGCCTTAGATCATTTCACTAACCTCCACTAATCGGGCTCGTTCCTATAGTCCTTGAGCAAGTTCTAGCTTATCAAACACAACCAATCCACTCATGAAGAAAATACCATGTATGCACGGTTGAGGCTCAAATACTCACAAGCTTATGCTCGGACCTTAGGAACTTATTACACCACATTCATCTCAAAATTGAACAAATTAAGTAAAACATGTCACAATTTGAAAGCGTAGAGATTCTTAATCATAACTTGTCATCACTAATCACCACAACATATCATCACTCATATTCAAAAATGACTCACGACATCCCTAAACAAACCACCAAACATCCCAAGACAAAATTAAAGAAAACACACAAAACACAAAACATGCAAAAACACAACATACCATCATCCATAAGAGAATTAAGCTCACATTCATATGATCTATGTCAATTAAGCTCACAATCATCCCAACTTTTATTGAAAAAGAAAATTCCCAAAAACATAACAAATGAAGTAGCATGCTAATCACAACAATCCAAATCAAAATTACTTCATGTCAAGCAATTAAAAGTTATAAGGTGTAGAGTACTCCCTTAATAAGCATTTGGTAGTGGAAAGCGTTAGCTCCAAGCTCCATCATGCTTCCAACACCTCTCATTCATGCTCAAATACTCAACAAACACCATTAGCTTAATAATTTCATTAACAATATGGACTATCATGCACTTCAACACCACCAATCATACCAAAATCAAACCCAAACTCATGAGAAAAATTTTAAAATTGACCCAATTTTACAAGAATCATACTCAAGTGGTGAGTCACACCACATACTCTCCCCCCAAACTTAAATCGAAACTAGAGTTGAGACTTAAGTTTGCAAAAAATGTTGAAACTTACCCTTGTAGTTTCCTTTGGTGATCTTCTTGTGGAGAAGCCTATGCATCCAAATGAATCAAGTTATGTCCACCACGCACTAACACCCCCCAAACTTAACTCGAGACAAGAGCCAAGAATTAAGTTTGTAACAAGTGGTGAGGCATGTCAACTTGAATCCATGAAGCACTTCTCTTTTCTTCAATGTGCATTTTTCTCCATGAGCACGATCAACCTACACGGCCAAAATACAAACAAAACACCAAAACCACACATATTATTGAAAGCACTAAAATAAAGCAATAAAGATAGTGATGGGGTGCCTCCCATCGAGCGCTAAATTTAACTTCTTCAAGCTAGACGAAGTGTGAGATCATCTTTCAAACAATGTATCCACAAAGAGGGTCTCCCTTTGTGATGGATCCACATAGTGCTTCACTCGATGACCATTTACCAAGAACTCTCCCCCATTCTCATCCATAATCCTTAGAGCTCCCCCATCAAGAACTTCCTTCACCACATAGGGCCCTCTCCATTTGGACTTCAACTTGCCCGGGAAAAGTCTTAGTCGAGAATTGAATACCAACACTTTTTCACCCTTTTCAAAGCTCTTCTTCCTCAAACGAGAATCATGCCACCTTTTAGTTTTCTCCTTAAAAATCCTTGAATTTTCATAAGCATTTTCTCTAAATTCCTCAAGCTCATTCAATTGCAAGAATCTTACCTTCTTCGAAGCTTTCATGTCAAAATTCAACTTCTTAATGGCCCAATAAGCCTTGTGCTTGAGTTCCACGGGAAGATGGCAAGACTTGCCATAGACAATTTGAAATGGAGACATACCAAGAGTGGTCTTGAATGCGGTTCGAAAGGCCCACAATGCATCATCAAGTTTCTTAGACCAATCCTTCCTACTCACACTCACAGTTTTTTCCAAGACTTGCTTGATTTGTCGGTTAGAAATTTCAGCTTGACCATTCGTTTGAGGGTGATACGGAGTAGACACTCGATGCTTCACTCCATAAGTCTTGAGAATGTTCTCCATGAGCTTATTTATGAAGTGACTACCCCAATCACTTACCAACACCCTAGGAACTCCAAACCTTGTGAAGATTGCTTCTTAAGAAATCCCATGACCACTCTAGCATCACTTGTTCTTGAAGGTATGGCCTCAACCCATTTCGAGACATAGTCGACCACCAATAAAATGTATAGGAATCCATTAGATTGAGGAAACGGTCCCATGAAATCGATGCCCCACACATCGAATATCTCCACTTCTTGAAAGCTCTTAAGGGGCATTTCATGCCACTTGGAAATTCCCCCCATCCTTTGGCACCGATCACAACCCTCTACAAATTTCTTACAACTCTTGAACAATGAAGGACAATACAACCCCGATTGTAAGACTTTTGCAGCGGTCTTTTGAGCTCCAAAATGGCCTCCACTAGGTGAAGAGTGGCAAAACTCTAACACACTACTCCATTCTTCCTCGGGCACACATCTTCTTACAAGAGAATCATTGCACATCTTGTACAAGAATGGATCATCCCACAAGTAGCTTTTAACATCATGAAAGAATTTCTTGGCTTGGTACGTTGTGAGCTCATAAGGTTTCTTCCCACTAGCCAAGTAATTCACATAGTCCGCATACCACGGGCTTCCTTTTTGCTCCACTAAAGTCTCAATTTGAAAGCAATCACACCTCAAAATTTCTTCATCGGGGAAAACCTCCTTGATTAACTCATAAGTGCTCTCACAATGCTCCCTCAACTCTAGCCTTGAAAGATGATCGGCTAAAACATTATCCGTGCCCTTCTTATCTCTCACTTCAATGTCAAACTCTTGGAGAAGTAACACCCATCTTATCACCCTTGGCTTTGCATCCTTTTTCGCCATAAGATACTTGATGGCGGAATGATCGGTGTATACAATAGTCTTCGTTCCCACAAAATAGGGACGAAACTTATCAAATGCGTATACCACCACCAAGAACTCTTTTTCGGTAGTAGTGTAGTTCCGTTGAGCCGCATCAAATGTCTTGCTTGCATAGTAAATGGCTCGGAACCTTTTCTCTCTTAATTGCCCCAAAACTAGTCCAAGAGCTACATCGCTTGCATCACACATCAATATAAATGGCTCCTTCCAATCGGGGATGATCAAGATGGGTGATGAAATCAAAGCTTTCTTTAACACCTGAAAAGCATTTAAACAATTTTCATCAAACTTAAATGGAACATCTTTTTCAAGGAGATGAGATAGAGGTTTAGAAAATGAAGAAAAATCCTTTATGAATCTACGATAGAACCCGACATGACCAAGGAACGATCGTACTTCCTTCTCATTTGTTGGTGGTGGAAGCTTCTCTATAGCAACAAATTTAGCTCGGTCTACTTGCAATCCCTTTGAAGAGATGTGATGTCCAAGTACAATGCCGTCATTTACCATGAAATGGCACTTCTCCCAATTCAACACTAGATTAGTGTCTTGACATCGCTTCAAAACAATAGCAAGATTAGACAAACAAATATCAAAAGAAGATCCAAACACCGAAAAGTCATCCATGAAGACTTCCATAATGTTCTCAATCAAACCTTCAAAGATTGCCATCATACACCTTTGAAAGGTGGCCGGTGCATTGCAAAGTCCAAATGGCAATCTTCGAAAAGCAAATATTCCATAAGGACAAGTGAAAGCGGTCTTTTCTTGGTCTTCGGGTGCTATGAGAATTTGGTTATACCCAGAATACCCATCAAGAAAGCAATAAAACTCATACCCGGCCAACCTATCCAACATTTGATCCAAGAAAGGTAAAGGGAAATGGTCTTTACGTGTGTTATCATTAAGTTTTCTATAGTCAACACACACACGCCACCCCGTCACCGTCCTAGTGGCTATGGCCTCATTTTTCTTGGTCTTCACTATAGTCATACCCCCTTTCTTAGATACTACATGCAACGGACTCACATAGGGGCTATCACTAATAGGAAAGATCATATCGGAGTCTAACCACTTAAGAACCTCTTTTTTACCACTTCTTGCATGATATGATTAAGTCTTCTTTGGTTTTGAATACAAGCTTTCCCTTCATCCTCAAGCCTTATCTTATGCATGCAAATTGTTGGACTAATTCCCTTCAAATCATCAATACACCAACCAATAGCCGACTTATGCTCTTTAAGGACATTAAGCAATTTATCAAGTTGACTAGAGGTTAAAGAAGATGATGTAATTACCGGGTATGTTTCATTTTCACCAAGGTAGGCATATGGAAGATGATCGGGTAGAGGCTTCAATTCCACCTTCTTTTCCTTTTTCTCTTCTTTATCGAGTGGATCTCTAAGTGGTAAGAACGTTCTATTCCCCCTCGAGATAGCGGCTGCAACCTCTTGAGCTTCACTACAATCACCTAGATCAAGCAAACAATTAATCAATTCATCATTTAAATCACAAGAAGTATTAGAAATATTAGAAAGAGATAGAGAATTGCTCAAACAAAGTTCAAGTGAATCCTTGGTTACAATGGAAGGCCAACTCTCCTCAACACTTCCCTTTACAACATCCACACTTTTACACTCTTCATCATTCATTGGATATTGCATGGCCTTGTGTAGAGAAAAGACCACCTCCTCATCATTAACTCTCAACTTCAATTCTCCTTTGTAAACATCAATAAGAGCTCTCCCGGTAGCAAGAAATGGCCTCCCAAGAATCAATGGAACATTTTCATCTTCCTCCATATCTAAAACAACAAAGTCCACCGGAAAGACGAACTTATCCACCTTAACCAACACATCTTCAATCACTCCTTTTGGATGTGTCGTGGATCGATCCGCCAATTGAAGTGTGATGGAAGTTGGCTTTACTTCACCTAACCCAAGCTTCTTGAATATGGAAAGAGGCATTAGATTAATGCTTGCACCGAGATCACAAAGAGCCTTGTTCTTTTTGTTCTTTCCAATTTCACAAGGTATAGTGAAACTACCCGGATCCTTCAATTTTTGAGGAAGTTTCCATTGTAGAATGGCACTACACTCTTCGGTTAGATTAACCGTTTCATTTTCCACAAGACTTCTTTTCTTTCCCATGATGTCCTTCAAGAAACGAACATAATGAGGCATTTGCTCCAAAGCATCGGCGAAAGGGATATTGATTTGAATCTTCTTGAAGATTTCAAGAAACTTTTTGAACCTCTCATCTAAACCCTTCTTCAAGAACCATTGAGGAAAAGGAACCGGTACTTGAGTCTTGGGTATCCCCCAACTATCTCTTTCAACTTCGACTTCCTTTTCTCTTAACTCCTTTGCCTTCTTCCATTTTGGAATTCTCTCTATCTTCTCTTTATCTTTCTTTTGCTCAACTTTTTTCCTTTGCTTTCTTCCTCTACTTCAATCTCCTCTTGCACAAACCCTTCTTCAACCGTTCTTTCCACTTTCTTTTCAACGACAACATTATCCTCTTTAGGCATAGGAGGTTCCTCATACTCTTTTCCACTTCTAAGAGTGATAGCTTTGCAATATTCTTTAGGATTAGTTACCGTGGTAGATGGGAACTTTCCTTGTTTGTGTTGAGATCCCACGGATGAAGCAATTTGTCCCATTTGATGCTTAAAAGCTCTCATCCTATTATCGGACTTCTTCTCATTTTCCTCCATTCTAGCCTCCATTTTAGCATCCCTTCTTTCCATATAGGTCCTTGTATCTTTCATGAATGCCAATAAAGTTTCTTCCAATGATGATTTGCCTTCTCCATTAGGTGACTTAGCACTCGGATTCATGCCTTGGGGAAGTGCCATGGCAGTTTGAGGGTTAGAATAGGAAAAATTTTCATGCTTCCTTGGAGCTTGATAACCTCCACTTGGTTGATTGAAATTACTCCCCCGAGCTTGCCCTTAGTATCCTCCTTGATAATTACCTTGGTTAGAAGGATAATTACCTTGAAAATTTCCTTGATGTTGGAAATTTCCTTGGTAATTTCTCCTATCTAAATAGGCAACATCCTCTACATTTTGCATCTCATTGCTCTCCTCAGTTGAATTAGCACTTGTACTTCCCCCTTGAGTAACTCCTTGAGTGATCAAATTCAATTGCTTATTTAAAGCATTAATGCTTTCATTAAACTCTTTCATGCCTTCACTTTGAAACACATCACTCTTTACTTTGTTCACACTCTCCACTAGAGCCACCTTTCTGTATGCATAACCTCCCAATATCCTCTCGGACGGCCATTGATAAGCATTCATTGCAATATCTTCAAAAATTTCCATAGCTTTCATCGCATCCACTTCAAAGATAGATCCTCCGGATGAGGCATCTACATGCATCCGATGTTGTTGGCTCAAACCTTGATAGAAGAAAGCCACTTGTTGATTCTCATGAAAGTCATGTTGAGGGCACTTTCTTAGCATATCCTTGTAGTGTTCCCATGCTTCATAAAAACTCTCATCCGGAAGTTGCTTAAACTGAGTGATAAGGCTCTTCAATTGGAGTGTCTTTGAAGGAGGAAAGTATTTGTTTAGGAACCTTTGCTCAAGATCTTCCCATGTGTTACAACTTCCCAAAGGAATTGCATTATACCATGCCTTAGCCTTGTCTCTTAAAGAAAAAGAGAACAACCTCATCCGAATAGCATCTTCCGATACTCCATTCATCTTAATGGTATTTGCAACCTCCAAGAAGCTAGCTAGATGCATGTTTGGATCCTCAAGAGGGCCTCCCCCAAACTAATTTGCTTTGACCATGTTGATCAATCCGGTCTTAATTTCAAAATTATTGGCTTGAACCGGAGGAACCATATTGTGCACGGCTCTCGGTTGGAAGTAATCCCGGATTGCTCTAGGCCTTTGCAACTCTTGTTGTTGGAGTATCCTTTGAGCTTCTTGATTGGAAAGCACTTGCATATACTCTTGGTTTTGAGCAATGAAGTTTCTAAACATCTCCATTTGGTCCTCTTGTATTCCTTCTTGTGGTTCCCCCCCGTTTATCTTGTAATGGATCATGGGGTGGATTATGATTGACATTCTCTCCATGTTGATTCTCCATCTTTACTTTTCTAGCTTTTTGTCTCTCTCGCTTCCTTTGTCGTGCGGTCTTTTCTATCTCCAAATCCAAAGGAATAATCGATTGATTTCCCTTTGACCTTGTGATCATAAAACACCTACGAAAATTCAAAGAGTGAGACCACAAACAACAATTGTAAACAAAGTAAAAATAAAATAAAAAGTATCCTTATCAAGAACAACTAAAACAATAACACAGTACTCGACTAGTCCGTCAAACTCCCCTTTGGCAACGACGCCATTTTCTTGTTTGACTATTTTGTAGTAGTACTTACGAGCAAGAATACTCGATCGTTGTAATAGTATATCCCAAGAAAAATTATCAATCCACAAAGGAGTTATGTTCGGACTAGCAAAATACATGAGCTCATGTTCATGTTGTTTTTGTAAGGATGATAGATGTTTTGAGAGTAATTAACAACCAAAGCAAGAAGCTAGTAAATAAAATGGCTATTAAGAAAAATGACAAGTAAAGATGAATAACAAGAAAAGAGAATGGGTGTTAAAGTTCAAGTATGGTAAAACATGGGATTAGAAACATCCAAGCATACTCAATTCATATTATCATGCAAAAGGAATCCAATTCAATTGATGTAGATTAAGGGTGATCACTAATGTATCCTAAGCTCCCTTTCGGGTGACAAAGGTTGTTGACCCATTTTAGACTCCCAAAAGCACTTAAGATCAAAGCCCAACATTTACCTCTTCCATCTAGGTACTAGTTAGATTAAACTCTCCCTTTTTGTGTACTAGAGCTAACAAATGGATTGGTTCTCCTCATCGAATTCAAATATCCTTTCGGTCACTCGATGTCTATTCATGCCTTTCTAATACTTTAGAGGGTCGTTTCCGTCTCACTCCAAGCAATATACACATGAACATCATGATAGCATTTATTTACCATAAATCAATTTATTGATCAACAATCCATTAAACCAACAATCATTCATGAATAACAAACCATGCTATCACAATATCAAAACAATTAAATCCCATGAATAGAAACCAACATCAATTAAATCAAAAACCAATTTAATCCATATGATAATATAAATCTAATATGCTCTTCATGTCCCTAATCCCACTAGAGGGATTAGCCTAACATGATAATAGTAATAAAACACAAGAATGATTCATTACATATACACATAGTTTCAAATCCAAATGAAAAACCAAAGAGATGTAAATCTTCCCTAGCAATTGCTTGTAGAGTATCTTCAACACTCATGGATCTCCACCTCTAGCTCTTGATTTCTTGAGATCTCTCATACCCAATGGAAGGGATGAATATTTGATAGAGATTTGATGGAGATGATGAAGATGGATCAAGATGGATGAAGGTGGATGGAGATGGTGGTGGGAAATGGAAGGAAAGGTGTGTGATGTGTGTGAAACAGTGAAAGCCCTAATCAAAACTTGTGTGAATGTTGAATTTTGGTGTATTTATACCCCTTGGAAATCCTGAAAATCGCACTTTGACAGCTGGTTTTTGTCCAAAAATTCGACCGAGTTTCCATGCAAATCACATTTTTTTCCAGCTGGCGCGCGCAATTGTCCGCCAAAATGCTCAAAAATTCAACCGAGTTTTTGGAAACTCGGTCGAGTTTTTATGCTGCCCTGCTTCCGGCTTTCTTTGTAAGAGAAACTCGACCGAGTTTTTGGAAACTCGGTCGAGTTTTCATGCACAACTTGTGTCCCTGATTCCGGATTTTTTCTGTAAGAGAAACTCGACAGAGTTTTTAGAAACTCGATCGAGTTTTTATGCTAAATTTTCCAACTCATTCTGTAAGAGAAATTCGGTCGAATTTCCTGAAATTCGACCGAGTTTCTGTGCTCTTTCTTAGATCTTCAATTTCACCCTCTTTTTGCTCCGCTTTCACCTGTTTTTCATACGTTTAAGCTCATTCTCACACATTTCCATAAAAACACATAACACAACCAAAGAACACAAAAATACGGATAAAATAATACGAAAAGACATACAAAAAGACACTAAAACGTAGGTGAAAATAGCAACGATCATGATGGTGATGACGATCATGATGATGATGATGAAGATCATGATGATGATGAAGATCATGATGATGACCATGATGATGATGTTGATGATGATGATGATGATGATGATGATGATTATGATGACGATGACCATGATGATGACGATCATGATCATGATCATGATCATGACATGATGATGATGATGATGATGATCATGATGATGATCATGATCAGCATCATCACGATCATCATGATGAAAACGATCATGATGATGATGATGACCATGATGATGATGTTGATGATGATCATGATGATAATCATGATGATGATCATGATCATGATGATGATAGGGGTCGTGATGATGATCATGATCATGATCATGATGAAGATGATTATGACGATCGTGATGATGATTATGATGATATCATGATCATGACGATAATGATGCTGATCATGATAATGATCATGATCTTGATGATGTTGATCATGACCATGATGATGATGATCTTGATGAAGATGATAATGATCATGATGATGATGATGATAATGATCAAGATGATGATGATGATTATCACGATCATGATGATCATGATGGTGATCATGATCTTGATGGTCATAATCGTGATGATGATGATGATTACGATAATAATGTTCATGATGATGATGATGACGATCATGATAATGATGACCATGATGATGATAATCATGATCATGATAATGATGATCATGATGATAATGATGATGCTGATGATGATAATGATGATGCTGATGATGATCATGACGATGATGATGATGTGATGATGATGATGACGATGATCATATTGACAATGATGATGATCATGATCATGATGATGATCATGATGATGATGGTGATGATGGTGATGATGATGATCACGATGATGATCATTATAATGATGATGATGATGATTATGATGATGATCATTATAATGATGATGATGATTATGATGATGATCATGATTATTACGATCATGATGATGATCATGATGATGACCATGATGATGATTATCATGATCATATGATGATTATAATCATGATGATGATGATCATGATTATTATGATCATCATGATGATGATCATGACGATCATGATGATGATGATGATGATGATGAAGATCATAACGATCATGATCATGATGATAACGATCATGATTATGATGATGATGATGATGATTATGATCACGATCATGATGTTGATCATAATGATCACGATGATGATCATGATGATCGTGATGATGATAATCATGATGATGATGATGATGGTGATGATCATGACGATGCCGATGATGATCGTGATGATGATGATGATGATGATGGTGATGATTGTGATGATTGTTATGATCATGATGATGATGACCATGATAATAAGATGATGGTCATGATGATGACAATGATAATGATGATCACTATCATGATGATGATCAAGATAATGATCATGATGATCATGATAATGATAATGACGATCATGATGATGATCATGATCATGATCATGATCATGATGATCATGATGATGATGATAATGATGATTATCATGAAGATTATCATGATGATGATCGATGATGATGATCATGATAATGATAACGATTATTATCATGACGATGATGATGATGACCATGATGATGATGATGATGATGATGACCATGATGATCATGATGATAATCATGATGTTGATGATGGTGATGATCATCATCATCATGATCATGATGAAGAAGATGATGATGATAATGATGATCGTGATGATGATTATGATGGTGATCATGATGATGATGATTTTGATCATGATGATGATGATGATGATCATGATGATGATGATCATGATGATGATGATCATGATGATGATGACCATGACAATGATGACCATGATGATGATGATCATGATCACGATGGTGATGATAATGACGATGATGATGAGCATTATTATGATCACGATCATGATGATGATGACGATCACGATGTTGATGATGATGATCATGATGTTCATGATGATGATGATGATGGTCATGATGATGGTGATGATGATCATGATGATAATAATGATGATCATGATGATCATGATGATCATGATGGTCATGATATGATGATGAACATGATGATGACCATGATGACGATGATCAATGATCATGATGATGATCGTGATCATCATGATCATGATGATGATCATTATGATGAAGAAGATGATGATGATCATGATGATGATAATGATGATGAGGATGATGATGATTATAATGATGTTGATCATTATGATGATCACGATGATGATTATATTCATGATGATGATCATGATCGTGATGATCATGATCATGATCATAATATTCATGACGATGATGATGATGACGATGATGATGATAATGATCATGATGACGATGACCATGATGATGATGATCATAATCCTGATCATGATGATCATGATCATAATGAAGATAATGATCATGATCATGATGATGATCGTGATTATGATGATGATGATGGTCATCATCATGATCATGATCTTGATGATAATCATGATGATGATGAAGATGATGCGATGATGATGATGATGATGATGATCATGATCATAATGATAATGATAATGATGATGATCCTAATCGTGATCATGATCATGATGATGATGGTGATTATCATGATGATGATGATCATTATGATGATAATGATGATCATGATCATGATCATGATCATGATTCTGATGATGATGATCATCATGATCAAATGATGATGATAATCATGATGATGATGATCATGATGATTGTGGTCATCATCATCATGATGATGATCATGACGATCATGATGATCATAATGATCAGGACATTATCATGACGATCATGATGATCATGACGATCATGATGATCATGATGATGGTGATCATCATGATCATGATGATCACGATGATGATGATGATGATCACGATCATAATGATCATGATGATAGTCATGATCGTGATGATGGTGATGATGATGATGATGATCATGATGATGACGACGATCATGATGATGATGATGATCATGATAGTGATGATGACCATGATGTTGATGATGATGAACATGATCATGATCATGATAATGATAATGACGACGATAATCATGATCACGATAATGATGATGATCATGAAGATGATGATGATGATGATGATCATGATGACCATGAAGAAGACAATGATGATGATCGTGATCATGAGGATCATGATCATGATCATGATGGTCATGATGAAGATGATGATCATGATCAATATGATTATTATGATCATGATGATCATGATGATGATCATGATGACGATCGTGATTATGATGATGATGATGGTCATCATCATGATCATGATCTTGATGATAATCATGATGATGATGAAGATGATGCGATGATGATGATGATGATGATCATGATCATAATGATAATGATGATGATCCTAATCGTGATCATGATCATGATGATGATGGTGATTATCATGATGATGATGATCATTATGATGATAATGATGATCATGATCATGATTCTGATGATGATGATGATCATGATCAAATGATGATGATAATCATGATGATGATGATCATGATGATTGTGGTCATCATCATCATGATGATGATCATGACGATCATGATGATCATAATGATCAGGACATTATCATGACGATCATGATGATCATGACGATCATGATGATCATGATGATGGTGATCATCATGATCATGATGATCACGATGATGATGATGATGATCGCGATCATAATGATCATGATGATAGTCATGATCGTGATGATGGTGATGATGATGATGATGATCATGATGATGACGACGATCATGATGATGATGATGATCATGATAGTGATGATGACCATGATGTTGATGATGATGAACATGATCATGATCATGATAATGATAATGACGACGATAATCATGATCACGATAATGATGATGATCATGAAGATGATGATGATGATGATGATCATGATGACCATGAAGAAGACAATGATGATGATCGTGATCATGAGGGTCATGATGAAGATGATGATCACGATCAATATGATTATTATGATCATGATGATCATGATGATGATCGTGATGCTGATCATGATCACGATGGTCATGATGATGATCATGATGATGATGATGATCATGATCAAGATCATGATTATGATCATGAAAATGATCATGATGATGATGATGATGATCATGAAGATGATGATGATGACCATGATGATGATGTTGATGATGATCATGGTCATGATATGATGATGATCATGATGATGATGACCATGATGATGATGATCATGATCATGATCATGATGATCATGATGATGGTTATAATGATCATGATGATGATCGTGATCATCATGATCATGATGATCATCATGATGGAGAAGATTATGATGATCATGATGATGATAATGATGATGAGGATGATGATGATTATAATGATGTTGATCATTATGATGATAACGATGATGATTATGTTCATGATGATGATCATGATCGTAATGGTGATGATCATGATCATAATGATCATGACGATGATGATGATGATGATCATGATGATGATGACCATGATGATGATCATGATCCTGATCTTGATGATCATGATCATGATCATGATGAAGATAATGATCATGATCATGATGACGATTGTGATTATGATGATGATGATCATCATGATCATGATCATGATCATCTAGATCAGGATCATGATCATCATCATCATGATTATGATGATGATGATCATCATCATCATGATCATGATCATGATGAAATTCATAATGATGATGAAGATGATGCGATGATGATGATGATGATGATCATGATCATAATGATAATGATGATGATCATGATCATGATCATGATCATGATGATGATGGTGATGATCATGATGATGATGATCATTATGATGATAATGATGATCATGATCATGATGATGATCATGATTCTGATGATGATGATGATCATGATAATATGATGATGATAATCATGATGATGATGATCATGATGATTGTGATCATCATCATCATCATGATGATCATGATAATGATCATGACGATCATGATGATCATGATGATGGTGATCATCATGATCATGATGATCACGATGATGATGATGATCACGATCATAATGATCATGATGATAGTCATGATCGTGATGATGGTGATGATGATGATGATGATCATGATGATGACGACGATCATGATGATGATGATGATCATGATAGTGATGATGACCATGATGTTGATGATGATGAACATGATCATGATCATGATAATGATAATGACGACGATAATCATGATCACGATAATGATGATGATCATGAAGATGATGATGATGATGATGATCATGATGACCATGAAGAAGACAATGATGATGATCGTGATCATGAGGATCATGATCATGATCATGATGGTCATGATGAAGATGATGATCATGATCAATATGATTATTATGATCATGATGATCATGATGATGATCATGATGAAGATCGTGATTATGATGATGATGATGGTCATCATCATGATCATGATCTTGATGATAATCATGATGATGATGAAGATGATGCGATGATGATGATGATGATGATCATGATCATAATGATAATGATGATGATCCTAATCGTGATCATGATCATGATGATGATGGTGATTATCATGATGATGATGATCATTATGATGATAATGATGATCATGATCATGATCATGATCATGATTCTGATGATGATGATGATCATGATCAAATGATGATGATAATCATGATGATGATGATCATGATGATTGTGGTCATCATCATCATGATGATGATCATGACGATCATGATGATCATAATGATCAGGACATTATCATGACGATCATGATGATCATGACGATCATGATGATCATGATGATGGTGATCATCATGATCATGATGATCACGATGATGATGATGATGATCACGATCATAATGATCATGATGATAGTCATGATCGTGATGATGGTGATGATGATGATGATGATCATGATGATGACGACGATCATGATGATGATGATGATCATGATAGTGATGATGACCATGATGTTGATGATGATGAACATGATCATGATCATGATAATGATAATGACGACGATAATCATGATCACGATAATGATGATGATCATGAAGATGATGATGATGATGATGATCATGATGACCATGAAGAAGACAATGATGATGATCGTGATCATGAGGATCATGATCATGATCATGATGGTCATGATGAAGATGATGATCATGATCAATATGATTATTATGATCATGATGATCATGATGATGATCGTGATGCTGATCATGATCATGATGGTCATGATGATGATCATGATGATGATGATGATCATGATCAAGATCATGATTATGATCATGAAAATGATCATGATGATGATGATGATGATCATGAAGATGATGATGATGACCATGATGATGATGTTGATGATGATCATGGTCATGATATGATGATGATCATGGTGATGATGACCACGATGATGATGATCATGATCTTGATCATGATCATGATGATCATGATGATGGTTATAATGATCATGATGATGATCGTGATCACCATGATCATGATGATCATCATGATGGAGAAGATTATGATGATCATGATGATGATAATGATGATGAGGATGATGATGATTATAATGATGTTGATCATTATGATGATAACGATGATGATTATGTTCATGATGATGATCATGATCGTGATGATGATGATCATGATCATAATGATCATGACGATGATGATGATGATGACCATGATGATGATCATGATCCTGATCTTGATGATCATGATCATGATCATGATGAAGATAATGATCATGATCATGATGACGATTGTGATTATGATGATGATGATCATCATGATCATGATCATGATCATCTAGATCAGGATCATGATCATCATCATCATGATTATGATGATGATGATCATCATCATCATGATCATGATCATGATGAAATTCATAATGATGATGAAGATGATGCGATGATGATCATGATCATGATCATAATGATAATGATGATGATCATGATCATGATCATGATGATGATGGTGATGATCATGATGATGATGATCATTATGATGATAATGATGATCATGATCATGATGATGATCATGATTCTGATGATGATGATGATCATGATCATATGATGATGATAATCATGATGATGATGATCATGATGATTGTGATCATCATCATCATGATGATGATCATGATAATGATCATGACGATCATGATGATCATGATGATCATGATCATGATGATCATGATCATCATGATCATGATGATGATGATGATCACGATCACAATGATCATGATGATAGTCATGATCGTGATGATGGTAATGATGATGATGATGATCATGATGATGATTATGATCATGACAGTTATGATGATGACCATGATGATGATGATGATGAACATGATCATGATCATGATAATGATAACGATGATCATGATCACGATAATGATGATGATCATGAAGATGATCATGATGATGATGGTGATGATCATGATCGTGATGATCGTGATGAAGACAATGATGATGATCGTGATCATGATGATCATGATCATCATCATGATCATGATGGTCATGATGAAGATGATGATCATGATCATGATGATGATTATGATCATGATGATCATGATGCTGATCATGATCATGATGGTCATGATGATGATGATGATCATGATGATCATGATGATGATGATCTTGAAAATGATCATGATGATGATGATCGTGATGATGATTTTCATGACGATGATGATGATGATGACCATGATGATGATGATGTTGATGATGATCATGATGATAATCATGATGATGATCATGAAGATGATGATGATGATGATGATGATAATCATGATGAAGATCGTGATGATGATTATGATGATGATGATCATGACGATGATGATGTTGATCATGATGATGATCATGATCTTGATGAAGATTATGATGTTGATAATTGATGATGATCATGATGATGATGATGATGACAATGATGATGATGATCGTGGTTATATGATGATAATAATCATGATGATGATGATCATGATGATGATTGTCATGATGATGATCATGACGATCATGATGAGGATGATCATGATGATCATCATGATGATGATCATGGTGATGATGATGATGATCATGTTCACGATGATCACGATCATGATTATTATGATGATGATGATAATTATGATCACGATCATGATGATGATCATGATGATCAAGATGATGATCATGATGATGATGATGATGATCATGATGATGATCGAACTATGTAATATTATAAAAGGTAAATGACAATAAAGAAAAGGGGACAGAAGATAAAGATGTTGTGGGAATGGTGAAGAGAAAAAGAGCCACAAGTTGGCCAAAAAAAGCTCTTGCAAAAAGCATTAAAGAAATAGAGCTAATCTAAAAATAACTTTTTTTTCTTAGGAAGCTTGCTCCAATATTGGTTAGTTGTGGCATCCCAATGATCTAAAGGTCGAATCTGTTGCTTTGCAATTTAGGAACGTGTAATCGGTTTAATATGATGTTGATCATGATGATGATAATGATAATGATGATCATTACGATGATGATCATGATGATGATCATTATGACGATCTTGATGATGATCGAGATCATCATGATGACGATCATGATCATGATGATGATGATGATCATCATGATGAAGAAGATGAAGATGATGATGATTATGATGATGATGATAATGATGTTGATCATGATGATAATCACGATCATGATGATCATGATGATGATGATTATGTCCATTACGATGATCATGATCGTGATGGTGAATATCATGATGATGATGATGATCATGATGATCATGATCATAATGATCATGATGATGATGATGACGATCATGATGATGATGACCGCGATGATGATGATCATTATCATGATGATGATAATCATGACGATGATGATAATGATGATGCTGATGATGATAATGGTAATGATGATGATGATGTGATGATGATGATGACGATGATGATGATCATGATCATAATGATAATGATGATGATCATGATCATGATGATGATGATAATGATGATGATCATGACCATGATGATGATGACGATCACGATGATGATTATTATAATGATGATGATTATCATAATCATGATTATGATGTGATCACGATGATGATCATTATGATGATGATGATGATCATGATCATGATCATCATTATGATGATAATGTTGATCTTGATCATGATCATGATCATGATGATGATGATTACCATGATGATGGTGATCATGATCATGATCCTGATGAATCTCATAACGATCATGATCATGATGATAATGATCATGATAATGATAATGATGATGACCATGATCATGATGATCACGTTGATGATCATGATCACAATGATGATGATGATCATGATGATGATGATGATCATGATGATGATGATCTGGATCACGATGATGATGATGATGATCATGAAGATGATCATGAAGATGACGATCATGATCACGAAGATAATGATCATGATCCTGATCATGATGATCATGATCATGATCATGATGAAGATAATGATCACGATCATGATGATGATTGTGATTATGATGATCATGATGATGATGATTATGATGATCATAATGATCATGATGGTCATGATAAAGATGATGATCATGATCATGATGGTCATGATGAAGATACTGATCATGATCATGATCATGAAGATCATGATGATGATCATGACGATGATCATGATCATGATAGTTATGATGTAGATGATGATCATGATCATAATGATGATGATCATGATAATGATGATGATCGTGATAATGATCATGATCATGATCACGAAGATGATCATGATCATGATCACGAAGATGATCATGATGATGATCATGATGATGATGACCATGATGATTATGATCATGATCATGATGATGATAATCATGATGATGATGATAATGATGATGCTGATGATGATCATGAATATACGTGACGATGATGATGATGATGATAATGATCATGATTATGATGATGATGATCATGATGATGATGGTGATAACCATGACGATGATGATCATTATGATGATGATGATGATCATGATCATGATTATGATGATAATGATGATCTTGATCATGATCGCGATCATGATGATGTTCAAGATCTTGATGATGATGATGACCGTGATGATGATTATCATGATCATATGATGATGATAATCATGATGATTATGATCATGATCATATGATGATGATAATCATGATGATCATGATGATCATGATGATGATTTTGATAATGATGATCACGATGATGATTATGATGATGATGATCATGATGATCATGATGATTATGATGATGATAATCATGATGATGACGATGTTCATGATGATGATGATGATGACCATGATGATGATGATCATGATGATCATCATGATGAGATCATGATGATGATGATGATCATGGTAATGATGATCACGATGATGATGATGATGATGACCATCATGATGATCATGATGATGATGATTATGATAATGATAATGATAATCATGATGATAACGATGATCATGATGATGATGATTATAATCATGATGATGATGACCATGATGATGATGATCATGATGATGATGATCATGATGATGACGATGATCGATGATCATGATGATGATGATGATAATAATCATGATGATGATGATGATGAACATGAAGATGATCATGATAATGATGATCATGATGAAGATGATGATGACAATGTTGATGATCATGACAATGACAATCACGATGATGATCATTATGATGATGATGATGATGACGATGATGATGATTATGATGAAGATAATGATGATGATGATGATGATAATGATGATGATGATGATGATCATTATGATGATGATGATGATGATGATAATGATGATCTTGATGATGATGACCATGATGATGATCATCATGATCATGATGATAATTATCATGATAATGATCATGAGGATCATCAAAATGATGATGATCATGTGATGATGATGATGATGATGATGACGATCATGATGATGATGATCATGATTATGATGACCATGATGATGATCATGATGATGATAATCACGATGATTATGATCATGATGATGATAATGATTATGATCATCATGATGTTGATGACGATTATAATGATGATAATCATGACGATGATGATGATGATCAAGATCATAATGATGATGATCATTATCATAATTATGATGATCATGATCATAATGATGATGATGATGATCATGATGATGATGATGATCATGATCAGATGATGACCATGATGATGATTATCATGATCATATGATGATGATAATCATGATGATGATGATGATCATGATCATGATCGTGATGATGATGATTATGATCACGATGATGATGACGATGATAATGATCGTGATTATAATGATGATGATGACATTATGATGATCATGATCATGATCATGATGATCATGAAGTTGATCATGATGACGATCACGATCATGATAATCATGATGATGATCATGATATTGATGATGATGTTGATGATGATATTGACGATCATGATGATGATCATAATGATGATGTTGACGATCATGATGATGATCATGATGATGATGTTGACGATCATGATGATGATCATGATTATGATGACCATGATGATGATGATCATGATCATGATGATGATCATCACGATGATGATGATGATGATGATGATGATGATTATGCTGATGATCATGATGATGATCAAGACGATGATGATCATGATTATGATCATAATGATGATGATGATGATGATGATGATCATCATCATCATCATGATGATGATGATGGTCATGATGATGATGATGATAATTATGATGATGATTTTCATGATGATAATGATGATCATGATGAAGATGACCATGATGATGATGATCATGATGATCATCATGATCATGAAGATGATCATGATCATCGTCATCATGATCATGATCATGAAGATGATGATTACGATGATGATCATGAGGTTGATCATGATGATGATCACGATCATGACGATCATGATGATGATCATGATATTTATGACGGTGATGATGATGATGATGATGATAATAATAATGATGATCATGATGATGATGATGATCATAATTATGATGACCATGATGATGATGATGATGACCATGATGATGATAATCACGATGATGACGATCATGATGATGATAATGATGAAGATGATGATGATGATGATCATCATCATGATCATAATAATGATGATCATTATCATAATGATAATGATGATGATGATGATGATGATGAAGATCAAGATTATAATGATAATGATGATGATCATGATGATCATGATGATGATCTTGATAATGATGATCACGATGTTGATGATGATGATGATCATCATGATGATCATGATGATGATGATGATTATGATGATGATAATCATGATGATGATGATGATGATGATGATGATGATAATCATGATGATGATGATGATGATGACGATCATGATGATGATGATGATGACGATCATGATGATGATGATGACGATCATGATGATGATGATCATGATGATGATGATGATGACGATCATGATGATGATGATCATGATTATGATGACCATGATGATGATGATCATGATGATGATAATCACGATGATTATGATCATGATAATTATAAT
>JAHCLQ010000560.1:0-2500 GCA_023678885.1 Pogostemon cablin | reverse complement strand
AATGATGATGATGATGATGGTGATAAAGATCAAGATGATAATGATAATGATGATGATCATGATGATCATGATGATGATCTTGATAATGATAATCACGATGATGATGATGATCATCATGATGATTATGATGATGATAATCATGATGATGACGATGATCATCATGATGATGGTGATGATGATGACCATGATGATGATGATCATGATGATGATGATGATGATGATGATGATGATGATCATCATCATCATCATGTTGATGATCATGATCATGATGATCACGATGATGATGATGATGATGACCATCATGATGATCATGATGATGATGATGATTATGATGATGATAATCATGATGATGATGATGATCATGATGATGATGATAATAATCATGATGATGATGACCATGATGATGATGATGGTGATGATGACGATGATCATGATGATGATCATGATGATCATCATCAGTATCATGATGATGATCATGAAGATGATCATGATGATGATAATCACGATGATGATAATCATGACGATGATGATGATGATGACCAAGATCATAATGATGATGATCATTATCATAATTATGATGATCATGATCATAATGATGATGATGATGATGATCATGATGATGATGATGATAATAATGATTATGATGATCATGATCATGATCATGAAGGTGATCATGATGATGATGATGATGATGATTATGATGATGATGATGACCATGATGATGATTATCATGATCATATGATGATGATAATCATGATGATGATGATGATGATGATGATCATGATCGTGATGATGATGATTATGATCACGATGATGATGATGATGATCATGATCGTGATGATGATGATGATGATGATGATGATTATGATGATGATGATGATCATGATGATCATGAAGTTGATCATGATGATGATGATCATGATGTTGATTATGATTATGATCTCGATCATGATAATCATGATGATGATCATGATATTGATGATTATGATCATGATAATCATGATGATGATGATGATGATGATGACGATCATGATTATGATGACCATGATTATGATGATCATGATCATGATGATGATCATCACGATGATGATGATGATGATGATTATGCTGATGATCATGATGATAATCAAGACGATGATGATCATGATTATGATCATAATGATGATGATCATGATGATGATGATGATGATGATGATGATGACCATCATGATGATGATGATCATGATCATGATGATCATGATCATGATCATGATGATCATGATGATGATTATGATGATCATGATGATGATGATCATGTTGACGGTCAAGATGATGATCATTATGATGATGATGACGATCATGATGATGATGATGGTGATGATGATAATGATGATGATGATGTTGTTCATGATCGTGATGATGATGATTATGATCACATGATCATCATCATCATCATCATCATCATCATCTTAATTGATGACGATGATGATGATTATGATGATGATGATGATGATAATGATCATGATGATGATCATGATCATCATCATCATCATGATGATCATGATGATGATTATGATGATCATGAAGTTGATCATGATGATGATTACGATCATGATAATCATGATGATGATGATCATGATATTGATGATGATGATGATGATCATGATCATGAAGATCATGATGATGATGATGATCATGATCATGAAGATGATAATCATAATTATGATGACCATGATGATGATGATCATGATCATGATGATGATCATCACGATGATGATGATCATGATGATGATTATGATTATGATGATGATCATGATGATGATGATAATGATGATGATCATGATCATGACGATGATGACCATGATGATGATGATGATGACGATGATCATCATCATGATGATGATCATGAAGATGATGATGATGATCATGATGATGATTATGTTGATGATCAAGATGATGATCATTATGATGATGATGATCATGATGATGATGATGATAATGATGATGATAATGTTGATCATGATGATGATTATGATGATGATGATGACCATGATGATGAGCATGATCATGATGATGAAGATCATGATAATGATGAACAAGTGATGATGATGAAGATGATCATGATGATGATCACGATGATGATGATGATGATGATAATGATAATCGTGACGATGATGATAATGATGATCGTGACGATCATGATCATGATGATGATCATTATGATGATCATGATCATCATGATCATGATGATGATGACCATGATGATGATCATCATGATCATGATGAAGAATGATGATGATGATCATAATGATGATAATGTTGATGATGATGATAATCATGTTGTCGATCATGATGATGATCGCGATCATGATGATATGATGATGATGATGATGATCTTGATGATGATGATGATGATGATTATGATGATAATGAACATGATCATGATGATCATGATGATGAAGACGATGATGATAATGACGATCGTGATGATGATCATGATTTTGATGGCCATGATGATGAT
>JAHCLQ010000559.1:87500-95444 GCA_023678885.1 Pogostemon cablin | reverse complement strand
TGATGACCAAGTACGATACCCTCTTGAACCATAAAGTGACATTTTTCCCAATTCAAGACGAGGTTCGTATCTTGACATCGCTGCAAGACCATGGACAAATTATTTAAGCATATATCAAATGAAGATCCAAACACGGAGAAATCATCCATAAAAACTTCCATCACATTTTCAATCAATCCTCCAAAAATAGCCATCATACAACGTTGAAAGGTGGCGGGCGCATTGCATAACCCAAAAGGCAATTTATAGAAAGCGAATGTGCCATACGGACAAGTAAAAGTTATTTTCTCTTGATCCTCGGGGGCTATCATGATTTGGTTATACCCCGAGTAACCATCTAGAAAACAATAATACTTGTATCCCGCCAACCTATCAAGCATTTGATCAATAAAAGGCAAAGGGAAATGATCCTTATGAGTATTGTCATTAAGTTTTCTATAATCACAACAAACTCTCCACCCCGTTTTCACCCTTGTTGCAAGTTCTTCATCAAATTCCGTTTTAACAATGGTTAACCCTCCTTTCTTAGCCACAACATGCAAAGGACTTACATGAGGACTATCACTAATGGCATAAACAATTTTAGCATCCAACCATTTTAAAACTTCTTTTCTAACAACTTCTTGCATAATAGGATTCAAACGTCTTTGAGGTTGTATACATGATTTGTTCTCATCAATCAACCTTATGTGATGCATGCAAATTGTAGGACTAATTCCCTTCAAATCATCCAAACTCCACCCTATAGCACTCTTATGATCTCTAAGTACTCTCAACAATTTATCAAGTTCTAAAGGAGAAAGGGATGATGATACAATTACCGGAAATGTCTTCTTGTCCCCCAAATATGCATACCTAAGGTGATCGGGTAGAGGCTTCAATTCTTCCTTTCCTTTATCAACCTTTGACTCTTCAATCTCCATCTCTAATGGAAGGTATTCCCTCTTTCCATAGTATGCCAACTTTGCTTCACCCTCTTGCATTTCCCTACAAGCATTCAATTCATGTAAACAATCATTAATATCTTCATCTTCCAAACAATGAACAGAATGATTAGAGTTTAAAGATAAAGTAAGAGAATGGCTTATGCTCATTTCAAGAGGATCTTTAGCTAAGATGAATGGTAGGTTCTCTTCAACAACTTCATCAATCATGTCGATCCTTCTACATTCTTCTTTCTCATTTGGATATCTCATAGCACTCTTCAACGAGAAAACCACCTCTTCCTCATTTACTCTCAACTTCAACTCCCCTTTTTGTACATCAATTAAAGCTCTTCCCGTTGCTAAAAATGGACGCCCCAATATCAATGGAACATTTGCATCCTCGTCCATATCAAGCACTACAAAATCAACCGGGAATATAAACTTTCCAACCTTGACTAACACATCCTCCACTATTCCTCTAGGGTAGGTTAAAGACCTATCCGCTAATTGCAATGTAACGGATGTAGGTTTCACTTCCCCTATACCAAGTTTCTTGAAAATGGACATAGGCATCAAGTTAATACTTGCTCCAAGATCACAAAGAGCTTTATGAACCTCACTCTTGCCCATTTCGCATGTAATAACAAAACTCCCCGGATCTTTGAGCTTTGGAGGCAACTTCCTTTGAATTATTGCACTACACTCCTCCGTCAAGTTGACGGTCTCATTCTCTATCAAGCTCCTCTTCCTTGACATAATGTCCTTCAAAAACTTCGCATAGTGAGGCATTTGTTTCAAAGCATCCGCAAAGGGTATATTAATGTGGATTTTCTTGAAAATTTCCAAAAACTTTGCAAACTTTTCATCCAAGCCTTTCTTCAAAAATCGATGTGGAAAAGGAATAGGTACTTGTGTTTTTGGAATTCCCCAACTATCCCTTTCCACTTCAATTTCTTCCTCTTTCTTTTTCATCGCCTTGGTTCTTTCCCATTTCTTTTCAACAACCTTGTTATCAATCAATTCTGGTTCCTCATTCAATTTATCTTCAACTTCACTTTCAACATCGATTTCTTCTTCAACCAAGGTTTTCTCCATTTCCTTCTCTTCCACCTTATCATCTTCTAATGGCATAGATGGTCCATCATAATTTGTTCCACTTCTCAAGGTAATTGCCTTGCATTGTTCCTTTGGGTTCACAATGGTAGTGGAAGGAAATTTTCCTTTCTCATTAGCACTCATTGAGCTCGCCATTTGACTAAATGAATACTCCAAGGCTTTGAGTTTTCTATCACTGTTTTCCTCAATGGCTTTTAATCGTCTTTCATTTACTTCCTCAAAAGCCTTGAATTTTCTTTCAATTACTTCCTCTTGATTTTTGTTGGAAGCAATCAATTTCTCAAGAAGTTCTTCGGTAGTCGCCTTCCCTTCATTATTTGGCGCTTTAGCTCCCGGATGATACCCCGGAGGATAACAATCGCATTACTTGGGTTTGCATAAGAAAAATTATCTTGCCTCCTTGGTTGTTGTGGATAAGAACTTCCGCTTCCTTGGCTAGTGAACCCTCCTTGCCTTGGTTGATGTTGTGAATGTGAACTTCCACTACTTTGAGCGTTGAATCCCCCTTGCCTTTGTGGATAACTTCCTTGATTTTGATTGAAATTACCTTGGTAATTGTTTTGATAATTACCTTGATAATTTCTTCCTTGCATATAAGACACATCCTCAACACGGGGCATAGAGTTGGTCCATTGTTCACCATTCACAGCATTCGGAGGTAGCACACCTTGCTCGACTTGTAGCCCCTCAACCATATTCACTCCTTGATTGTTCATACTTTGATTCAAGCTCATTTGTTTAACAACTTCCGCCACTATCTTTTCCATGCTTAGCATACTTGGTTCAACACTTACACTCTTCACACTAAACTGTTGTCCTTTATCATAGCTTTCAAAACCATAGCTTCCACTAACTCTCTCCGATGGCCATTGATAGACATTTGTAGCAATCTCATCAAAAATTCGAATAGCCCTTTCCGGAGTTACACCTAGTACGGATCCTCCTACCGAGGCATCAACAAGCACTCTTTGTCCGTTCACAAGTCCTTGATAGAAAAATCCAACTTGTTGATTCTCCGGGAAGCCATGTTGTGGACACTTGCGTAGCATTTCTTTGAACCTTTCCCACGCTTCATAAAAACTCTCTTGAGGCATTTGCTTGAATTGTGTGATCAAGCTCTTCATTTGAAGCGTCTTAGAAGGTGGAAAGTATTTGTTCAAAAACATTTGCGCTAGCTCATCCCAAGTGTTGCACGTACCGGGAGTAAGAGTGGAGAGCCATGTTCTTGCTCTATCCCTCAAAGAAAATGGGAATAACCTCATCTTTATGCAATCCTCACTCACTCCGTTCATCTTTACTGTGTTGGCAATCTCCACAAACTGAGCTAGATGAGCGTTAGGATCTTCATTCGGAGCTCCACCAAACTGTTGCTCTCTCACCAATGAAATCAAGCCCATTTTAAACTCAAAATTGTTAGCATGAATTGGTGGTCCCATCATTTGTGGAATTACCCTTGGCATGAAGAAGTCCCGTATCACTCTTTGATCATTTTGAACTCCATGTTGAACCGGAGGTGGAGGTGGTGGCACATAAGCTTGTTGTTGAGGAGGATAAGGTTGTTGAAAACCTTGTTGAATCATCGCTTGTTGCACCAGTTGTTGAATATAAGCTTGATTGTTTATAGCTCCATGATTTTGATAGGCTTGTTGAGGAGGATTCTCATTGAATTGATGTGCGTTGTCATGCACGTTCATATTGTGTCCTCCTTCCCCATCATGCTCTATCCCAACACGATTGTCTCCTTGAAAATTCTCCATTGAATTACTATTTTTGGTTTTGTTCTCTCTTCTCTTTCTCCTCAAAGTGTTTTCAAGCTCTAGATCAATTGGTTCGACTTGCTTCCCTTTTGACCTCGTTTGCATACACCTTCAAGACAAGAAAAATTAGAACAAATTTTCACAAAGCAAATACAAGTAATAAATACAAGAAAATAAATGTCTCTAGTAAGATCGCTTTAAACGTTCCTTCTTTAAGCTACTAGCAACCGTTACCTCCCCGGCAACGGCGCCATTTGATTAGCCATAACTTGTAGTCGGGTTGACCAATTCAAGAATTTATCGAACCACAGGGAGGTCGATACTAGCACTTAAGCGATATCACGTTTATCACGATTTTATAGAGACGAATCATAGATGGATGGTTTGGGTAACAAGTAATTAAATGAAAGAAGACAAACAATAATCCAATGACAAGATAAAAATGATGAATGAGTGGTTTTCCAAATTAAGTAGAAGTGAGATTAACAACACTAATGAAGTGGCAACTTATGGATTCATGCATTAAACTCATATGTATCAAGGGTTAAGACTAAGGGCCAACACTTATACCACCTAAACTTCCTCTCGAAATGAATAGGATGTAGATCATTTGCACAATCTCAAAATAGCTCAAAGGTTGGTTCTAAATTAAACTATTCCAACTAGGTACTAAGTTCAATTATAGAATCCCTTCATATAATCAATTGACTTCTCAATCTAACTAATCACATGTTCCATCAAAGGGTTCTAAATAATAAAGGACTTCTCAATCACTTTACCATCTATAATGCACATGAGGTGTTTGATGAAATGATTCACTTGACTATCCTAAGCACATCATTGATTTCTCAATCTAATCATATAATTAGAACAATCAAACACACAAAACATCATAGATCTCAAGATATATAAGCACCAATGATAGAAAATCAAATATCCCCATCAACATATGAATTTAATTACATAGATCCACAAATTAACCAACAACCTTCATGTTGCTAATCTCACAAGGGAGATTAGCCTACAATCTTCATAAGATCCATAACATAGACATTATAATTCTTACAAATCATGATAAACTAAAGGATTAACACAAAATTGGAATGAAAACTCCCTTGGAAATGGATCCAATTGAATCTCCCTTCTTCCTTTGGTGATCACCCAAGCTTCCTTGCTTCTTCACTTGATTTGGATGGAGGAAATTATGGAGAGATGATGTAGATCTCAAAAATGGATGAATGGGATGGAGAATGTGGTGTGAAATCAAAGGAATGGTGTGTGAGGTGTGTGGGAACAGTAGAATTTCGGAGCTCCTTTAAAATGTTGAATGGATTGGTATTTATACCCCATGGAGACCTTCTAGAAGAATTGTAAAAAATATCCTGTTCTGGTGCCGACACGAGTCGTGTCACGTAGCACGGGTCGTGTCGTGTCAGGGCATGCGGCACACGAGTCGTTCTGCGTCGCACGGCCAAATGGTGGCCGTGTTGAATGCCTAGACGTCGCCGCACGGCCTCCGCTTACAGGCCCGTGTCTTGTACACGGGTCGTGCTCCACAACACGACCAAGTGGTGGTCGTGTTGGATAAATAGATGCCACCGCACGACCATTCTGGACAGGCCCGTGTCTGGTACACGGGCCGTTTTGCTGCAACACGAGCCGTGTTGCCAGCACGGCTGGCCGTGTTCTTGCACCTTTGTTTCTTCTTCTTTGTTTGATCTTCCTTCTTCATTTTTACTCCATTTTCACCTGTTATATGTATGTTTAAGATCATTCTCACACATTCCTATGAAAATACATAACACCACCAAAATACACAAAAATACGGATAAAACAATACGCAAAATACACTAAAAAAGGCACTAAAATCTAGGTGAAAATAACGACAATCATGCTACATCGTATCCGTGGGACAATACCATGTTTACTAGGGATCAAGTTTCACGACTCTCCCAAAATATATATTTTATGGGTTGTCATACAACCCTCCCACTATGACAAGGCACTACATGTAATTGTGTATCAGACGTGACACGCGTTACAGTTTACCTTGTGGCATATCCTCTTGTACACTTGGTACTTTAACTTTGTGTTTTCCTCTCACTTCCTATAGAAGAACTCATACATGGGTTTGTGTTTTATTACATAGTCCTTTTCCAAAAAATCTGGTGTTTGTGTTAACAATTACCCTTCGATCTTTTGGACTAAATAAATCACCCTCTATTTTTCTAGGATATCCCATATACAGACAAATGTTTCACGAATTACTGTATCTAGTGCATATCCATAAAATGAATTTAATTATTCCAAATAATTCATCATCTATCTAATCATAACCATAAGAGCCTTATACCTTCTACCCACCACACCATTCAGCTGGGGAATGCCCAGTGTAGTCAACTTGAGATTTAATCTCAACTTCTAATTATTAGTTCCTAACTATCCTAAGAGGTTTTCATCATCACAATTGAATCGTAATGATATGATATATTTTCCATGACGCTTCACTATACCAGCCTTACAATTCTTGAAATAATCCAAGAACCTAGACAAGCAGTGCATCAAATAAATATATTGGTTTCCAGAATAACCTTAGAATATTCATAACCACCTCTCGCCTGGATAATGTTAGGTTCGTTTGAATCAGAATGAACTAATTCCAACATATATGTCTTTGGCTCTACACCCCACAGCTTTGTTGGCAATTGGATCGTGTGGATCAAATGTGATCCGTTAGGGATATAGGCAAACAATTACAGTGGAAGCAATAATGAACATTTATCGTACTTCTGAGTCGATGTAGAGGTTGATCGTTGCAGAGAACCACCTCTCGATCTTCTACTGTATGTCTCAAGTGTGATCCTGCTGTTGTGTGGGCAACAGTCTGCAGGATCTCTCAATCTGCTTCTTCCCTTCTCTTACCAAAAGAGGCGCAGGAAAAACTTAGGGTACCAAGAAGCTGAGTTCACTTATATATACTGGGCTACAGCAGGGATCAGGAGGAGAATTGGAGTTGGGCCTTCATTGGATTAAATATCCAAGCTTAGCCCAAAGCTTATATTTAACCCAATAATAATAATAAAGTCCACTAAATTATTATTACAGCACTACCCACTCCAACCCAAAATTACGTTTTGGGCTCCTTCTTATTATGAGCCCGATAGTCTCCCCATGTTTAAGATATACAATGTCCATTAATTAATTAAGTTACTGACAACTCAAATTAATTAATAACTCATCCGAGAGTAGTACCATTCAACCTTTTATCATGCTGGAAATTAATCCACTTGTAATATTTACATGATAAACCTTATGAGCTCCTCAAGGGGACATCATCAACCTTTGACGGACATGGATTCCTTCTACAATCAACAGCACACCATAGATACAGCACTACTTCCCAACTCACCGAGTTTGTTGATTTAATACTTATAAATCTCACCCATTGATGAATCAAAGAAATACGTACTGCCCTACGTGTCGAGGTTATTGTATAGGGATTAAGAGCATGAACTTCCATAATAACAGAGATCAAGTTCTACTGTATAGTCAGTATAAGACGAATGATCTCAGGCGATCCTACTCAATATGCACAAAGCATACTAATGTGATTTTATGGTCAAGATAAACTAATACCAAATCACACTACAACCATACCGATAGAGAGTCCCCATCTATCTCGGTTGTGAGCATCTGCTTATACTTTATAAGAAAACCGATAATATGATCTTCCGCGTGTTGTCACACAATATATTATCTATAGTATAAAGTAAATGGACTATTGCATCATGCATATAAAATAAATAATAAGATGCAATCATTTGATCATATGATTCTCATTTCAAATATTGTTATAACATTGTTCATACTAAAGCTAGACTTTTAGTATACAATCCAACAATTATCATCATCATCATGATCATCAAGATCATAATCATGATCATGATCATCATCATGATCATCATCATCATCATGATCGTCATTATCATTATCATGATCATCATGATCATCATCTTGATCATCATCATGATAGTGATCATCATTATCATTGTCATCATCATGATATCATCTTATTATCATGGTCATCATCATCATGATCATAACAATCATCACAATCATCATCATCATCATGATCATCATCATCA
>JAHCLQ010000559.1:15000-82500 GCA_023678885.1 Pogostemon cablin | reverse complement strand
TGATGATGATAATCATGATGATGATGATCATGATGATGATTATCATGATGATCATCATGATGATGATCATGGTGATGATGATGATGATCATGTTCACGATGATCATGATTATGATTATTATGATAATGATGATGATTATGATCACGATCATGATGATGATCATGATGATCACGTTGATGATCATGATGATGATGATGATCATGATGATGATGATCGAACTATGTAATATTATAAAAGGTAAATGAAAATAAAGAAAAGGGGACAGAAGATAAAGATGTTGTGGGAATGGCAAAGAGAAAAAGAGCCACAAGTCGGCCCAAAAAAGCTCTTTCAAAAAGCATTAAAGAAATAGAGCTAATCTAAAAATAACTTTTTTTTCTTAGGAAGCTTGCTCCAATATTGGTTAGTTGTGGCATCCCAATGATCTAAAGGTCGAATCTGTTGCTTTGCTATTTGGGAACATGTAATCATTTTAATATGATGATGATCATGATGATGATAATGATAATGATGATCATTACGATGATGATCATGATGATGATCATGATGACGATCTTAATGTTGATCGAGATCATCATGATGACGATCATGATCATGATTATGATGATGATCATGATGAAGAAGATGATGATGACGATGATGATGATGATGATGATGATAATCACGATCATGATGATCATGATGATGATCATGATGATGATGATTATGTCCATTATGATGATCATGATCGTGATGGTGATGATCATGATGATGATGATGATGATGATCATGATGATCATGATGATCGTGATGATGATAATGATGATGATGATGATGGTGATGATCATGACGATGCTGATCATGATGATCGTGATAATGATGATGATGATTGTGATTATTGTTATGATCATGATGATGATGACCATGATAATAATGATGATGATCATGATGATGACAATGATAATAATGATCACTATCATGATGATGATCAAGATGATGATCATGATGATCATGATAATGATAATGACGATCATGATGATGATCATGATGATGATGATGATCATCAGGATAATGATAATGATGATTATCATGACGATGATGATGATGACCATGATGATGATGATGATGATGATGACCATGATGATCATGATGATAATCATGATGTTGATGATGATGATCATCATCATGATCATGATGAAGAAGATGATGATGATGACGATCATGATGATGATCGTGATGATGATTATGATGATGATCAGAATAATGATCATGACGATCATGATGATCATGATGATGATGATCATGGTGATAATGATCACGACGATGATGATGATGACAATCATGGTGATGATGATCGTGATTGTGATGATGATCATAATCGTGATGATCACGATGATGATCATGATCGTGATGATGATGATCATCTTCATCATAATGATTATGATCACGATTATAATGAAGATGACGATCATGATATTGATGATGATGATCATGATGATGATCATCATCATGATCATGATGTTCATGATGATGATGGTCATGATGATGGTGATGATGATCATGATGATAATGATGATGACCACGATAATGATCATGGTCATGATATGATGATGATCGTGATGACGATGACCATGATATGATGATCATGATCATGATCATGATGATCATGATAATGATAATGATGATGATCGTGATCATGATCATGATGTTGTTGATCACCATGATGAAGGAGAAGAAGATGATGATGATCATGATGATGATAATGATCATGATGATGATGACGATGATAATGATCAAGATGATGATGATTATGATCACGATCATGATGGTGATCATGATCGTGATGATCATGATCGTGATGATGATGATGATGATTACGATAATAATGATCATGATGATGATGATGACGATCATGATGATGATACCATGATGATGATAATCATGATCATGATAACGATAATCATGATAATGATGATCATGATGATAATGATGATGCTGATGATGATAATGATGATGCTGATGATGATCATGACGATGATGATGATGTGATGATGATGATGAGGATGATCATATTGACAATGATGATGATCATGATCAAGATGATGATCATGATCATGATGTTGATGATGGTGATGATGATGATCACGATGATGATCATTATAATGATGATGATGATTATGATGATGATCATTATAATGATGATGATGATTATGATGATGATCATGATTATTATGATCATGATCATGATCATGATGATGACCATGATGATGATTATCATGATCATATGATGATTATAATCATGATGATGATGATCATGATTATTATGATCATCATGATGATGATCATCACGATCATGATGATGATGATGATCATGATGAAGATCATAACGATCATGATCATGATGATCACGATCATGATTATGATGATGATGATGATGATTATGATCGCGATCATGATGTTGATCATGATGATCACGATGATGATCATGATGATCGTGATGATGATGTTCATGATGATGATGATTGTGATGATCATGACGATGCTGATCATGATGATCGTGATGATGATGATGATGATGATGATTGTGATGATTGTTATGATCATGATGATGATGACCATGATAATAATGATGATGATCATGATGTTGACAATGATAATGATGATCACTTCCATGATGATGATCAAGATGATGATCATGATGATCATGATAATGATAATGACGATCATGATGATGATCATGATCATGATGATCATGATGATGATGATAATGATGATGATCATGATGATGATGATCGAACTATGTAATATTATAAAAGGTAAATGAAAATAAAGAAAAGGGGACAGAAGATAAAGATGTTGTGGGAATGGCAAAGAGAAAAAGAGCCACAAGTCGGCCCAAAAAAGCTCTTTCAAAAAGCATTAAAGAAATAGAGCTAATCTAAAAATAACTTTTTTTTCTTAGGAAGCTTGCTCCAATATTGGTTAGTTGTGGCATCCCAATGATCTAAAGGTCGAATCTGTTGCTTTGCTATTTGGGAACATGTAATCATTTTAATATGATGATGATCATGATGATGATAATGATAATGATGATCATTACGATGATGATCATGATGATGATCATGATGACGATCTTAATGTTGATCGAGATCATCATGATGACGATCATGATCATGATTATGATGATGATCATGATGAAGAAGATGATGATGACGATGATGATAATGATGATGATGATAATCACGATCATGATGATCATGATGATGATGATTATGTCCATTATGATGATCATGATCGTGATGGTGATGATCATGATGATGATGATGATGATGATCATGATGATCATGATGATCGTGATGATGATGATGATGATGATGATGATGGTGATGATCATGACGATGCAGATCATGATGATCGTGATAATGATGATGATGATTGTGATGATTGTTATGATCATGATGATGATGACCATGATAATAATGATGATGATCATGATGATGACAATGATAATAATGATCACTATCATGATGATGATCAAGATGATGATCATGATGATCATGATAATGATAATGACGATCATGATCATGATCATGATCATGATGATCATGAAGATGATCATGATGATGATGATGATCATCAGGATAATGATAATGATGATTATCATGACGATGATGATGACCATGATGATGATGATGATGATGATGACCATGATGATCATGATGATAATCATGATGTTGATGATGATGATCATCATCATGATCATGATGAAGAAGATGATGATGATGACGATCATGATGATGATCGTGATGATGATTATGATGATGATCAGAATAATGATCATGACGATCATGATGATCATGATGATGATGATCATGATCATGACGATCATGATGATCATGATGATGATGATCATGGTGATAATGATCACAACGATGATGATGATGACAATCATGGTGATGATGATCACGATTGTGATGATGATCATAATCGTGATGATCACGATGATGATCATGATCGTGATGATGATGATCATCTTCATCATAATGATTATGATCACGATTATAATGAAGATGACGATCATGATATTGATGATGATGATCATAATGATGATCATCATCATGATCATGATGTTCATGATGATAATGGTCATGATGATGGTGATGATGATCATGATGATAATGATGATGACCATGATAATGATCATGGTCATGATATGATGATGATCGTGATGACGATGACCATGATATGACGATCATGATCATGATCATGATGATCATGATAATGATCATGATGATGATCGTGATCATGATCATGATGTTGTTGATCACCATGATGAAGGAGAAGAAGATGATGATGATCATGATGATGATAATGATCATGATGATGATGATGATGATAATGATCAAGATGATGATGATTATGATCACGATCATGATGATCATGATGGTGATCATGATCGTGATGATCAAGATCGTGATGATGATGATGATGATTACGATAATAATGATCATGATGATGATGATGACGATCATGATGATGATACCATGATGATGATAATCATGATCATGATAACGATAACCATGATAATGATGATCATGATGATAATGATGATGCTGATGATGATAATGATGATGCTGATGATGATCATGACGATGATGATGATGTGATGATGATGAGGATGATCATATTGACAATGATGATGATCATGATCATGATGATGATCATGATCATGATGTTGATGATGGTGATGATGATGATCACGATGATGATCATTATAATGATGATGATGATTATGATGATGATCATTATAATGATGATGATGATCATGATTATTATGATCATGATGATGATCATGATGATGACCATGATGATGATTATCATGATCATATGATGATTATAATCATGATGATGATGATCATGATTATTATGATCATCATGATGATGATCATCACGATCATGATGATGATGATGATCATGATGAAGATCATAACGATCATGATCATGATGATCACGATCATGATTATGATTATGATGATGATGATGATGATTATGATCGCGATCATGATGTTGATCATGATGATCACGATGATGATCATGATGATCGTGATGATGATGATCATGATGATGATGATTGTGATGATCATGATGATGCTGATCATGATGATCGTGATGATGATGATGATGATGATGATTGTGATGATTGTTATGATCATGATGATGATGACCATGATAATAATGATGATGATCATGATGTTGACAATGATAATGATGATCACTACCATGATGATGATCAAGATGATGATCATGATGATCATGATAATGATAATGACGATCATGATGATGATCATGGTCATGATCATGATCATGATGATCATGATTATGATGATAATGATGATGATCGATGATGATGATCATGATAATGATAATGATGATTATCATGACGATGATGATGATGACCATGATGATGATGATGATGATGATGACCATGATGATCATGATGATAATCATGATGTTGATGATGATGATAATCATCATCATCATTATGATCATGATGAAGAAGATGATGATGATGATGATGATCGTGATGATGATTGTGATGATGATCATGATGATGATGATTTTATCATGATGATGATGATGATGATGATCATGATGATGATGATCACGATGATGATGATCATGATGACGATGACCATGACGATGATAACCATGATGATGATGATCACGATCACGATGATGATGATAATGATGATGACGAGCATTATTATGATCACGATCATGATGATGATGACGATCACGATGTTGATGATGATGATCATGATGTTCATGATGATGATGATGATGGTCATGATGATGGTTATGATGATCATGATGATAATGATGATGATCATGATGATGATGATGGTCATGATATGATGATGATCGTGATGATGACCATGATGATGATGATCCATGATCATGATGATGATCGTGATCATCATGATCATGATGATGATGATCATCATGATGAAGAAGATGGTGATGATCATGATGATGATAATGATGTTGATCATTATGATGATCACGATGATGATCATGTTCATGATGATGATCATGATCATGATGATGATGATCATGATGATGATGACGATGATGACGATCATGATGATGATGATCATGATGACGATGACCATGATGATGATGATCATGATCCTGATCATAATGATCATGATCATGATCATGATCCAGATCATGATGATCATGATCATGATCATAAATGGTCATCATAATGATCATGATCTTGATGATAATCGTGATGATGATGAAGATGATGCGATGATGATCATGATCATGATCATAATGATAATGATGATGATCCTGATCATGATCATGATAATAATGATGATGGTGATGATAATGATGATCATGATCATGATGATGATCATGATTCTGATGATGATGATGATCATGATCATATGATGATGATAATCATGACGATCATGATGATCATGATGATGATGATCATGATCATGACGATCATGATGATGCTGATCACGATCACAATGATCATGATGATAGTCATGATCGTGATGATGGTGATGATGATGATCATGATCATGATGATGACGACGATCATGATGATGATGATGATGATCACGATAGTGATGATGATGACCATGATAATGATGATGATGAACATGATCATGATCATGATAATAATAATGACGACGATAATCATGATCACGATAATGATGATGATCATGAAAATGATCATGATGATGATGATGATCATCATCATCATGATGATGATGATGAAGACAATGATGATGATCGTGATCGTGATGATCATGATCATGATCATGATGGTCATGATGAAGATGATGATCATGATCATGATGATGATTATGATCATGATGATCATGATGATGATCATGATGCTGATCATGATCATGATGGTCATGATGATGATGAATATGATGATGATCATGATGATGATGATGATCGGATGATGATGATCATGACGATGATGATGATGATGACCATGATGATGATGTTGATGATGATCATGGTCATGATATGATGATGATCATGATGATGATGACCATGATGATGATGATGATGATCATGATCATGATGATCATGATGATGATTATAATGATCATGATAATGATCGTGATCATCATGATCATCATGATGATGATCATCATGATGAAGAAGATGATGATGATCATGATGATGATAATGATGATAAGGATGATGATGATTATAATGATTTTGATCATTATGATGATCACGATGATGATTATGTTCATGATGATGATCATGATCGTGATGATGATGATCATGATCATAATGATCATGACGATGATGATGATGACTATCATGATGATGATGATCATGATGATGATGACCATGATGATGATCCTGATCCTGATCTTGATGATCATGATCATGATGAAGATAATGATCATGATCATGATGACGATCGTGATTTCATCATCATGATGCGATGATGATCATGATCATGATCATAATGATGATGGTGATGATCATGATGATGATGATCATTATGATGATAATGATGATCATGATCATGATTTTGATGATGATGATCATCATGATCATATGATGATGATAATCATGATGATGATCATGATGATTGTGATCTTCATCATCATGATGATGATCATGATAATGATCATGACGATCATGATAATCATGATGATGATGATGATGATCATGACGATCATGAAGATCATGATGATGATGATCATCATTATCATTATGATCACGATGATGATGATTATGATGATGATCACGATCACAATGATCATGATGGTAGTCATGATCGTGATGATGGTGATGATGATGATGACCATGATGATGATGATCATGATAGTGATGATGATGATGATGAACATGATCATGATAATGATAATGATAATGATAACGATGATCATGATCACGATAATGATGATGATCATGAAGATGATCATGATGATGATGATGATGATCATGATCATGATGATCGTGATGAAGACAATGATGATGATCGTGATCATGATGATCATGATCATGATCATGATGGTCATGATGAAGATGATGATCATGATCATGATGATGATTATGATCATGATGATCATGATGATGATCATGATGCTGATCATGATCATGATGGTCATGATGATGATGATGATGATGATCATGATCGTGATGATGATGATGATCATGATGATGATGATGATGATAATCATGATTATGATCATGAAGATGATGATGATGATGATGATAATCATGATGAAGATTGTGATGATGATCGTGATGATGATTATGATGATGATGATGATCATGACGATGATGATGTTGATCATGATGATGATCATGATCTTGATGAAGATCATGATGTTGATCATGATGATGATCATGATGATGATGATGATAACAATGACGATGATGATCGTGATCATATGATGATGATAATCATGATGATGATGATCATGATGATGATTATCATGATGATGATCATGACGATCATGATGATGATGATCATGGTGATGATCATGGTGATAATGATGATGATCATGTTCACGATGATCACGATCATGATTATTATGATGACGATGATGATTATGATCACGATCATGATAATGATTATGATGATCACGATGATGATCATGATGATCATGATGATGATGATCGAACTATCTAATATTATAAAAGGTAAATGAAAATAAAGAAAAGAGGGCAGAAGATAATGATGTTGTGGGAATGACAAAGAGAAAAATAGCCACAAGTCGACCCAAAAAAGCTCTTGCAAAAAGCATTAAAGAAATAGTCCTAATCAAAAAATAACTTTTTTTTTCTTAGGAAGCTTGCCCCAATATATGTTAGTTGTGGCATCCCAATGATCTAAAGGTCGAATCTGTTGCTTTGCTATTTGGGAACATGTAATCGGTTTAATATGATGATGATCATGATGATGATAATGATAATGATGATCATTACGATGATGATCGTGATGATGATCATGATGATGATCTTGATGATGATCGAGATCATCATGATGACGATCATGATGATGATGATGATGATGATCATCATGATGAAGAAGAAGAAGATGATGATGATGATAATGATGTTGATCATGATGATAATCACGATCATGATGATCATGATGATGATCATGATGATGATGATTATGTCCATTATGATGATCATGATAGTGATGGTGATGATCATGATGATGATCATGATGATCAAGATCATAATGATCATGATGATGATGATGACGATCATGATGATGATGACCGCGATGATGATGATCATTATCATAATGATGATAATCATGACGATGATGATAATGATGATGCTGATGATGATGATGTGATGATGATGATGACGATGATGATGATGTGATGATGATGATGTGATGATGATGATCATGTTGATGATGATGATCACGATCATAATGATAATGATGATGATCATTATCATGATGATGATGGTGATGATCATGATGATGACGATCACGATGATGATCTTTATAAATCATGATTATGATTTTATCACGATGATGATCGTTATGATGATGATGATGATCATGACCATGATCATCATTATAATGATAATGTTGATCTTGATCATGATGATGATGATTACCATGATGATGATGATCATGATCATGATTCTGATGAAGTTCATAACGATCATGATCATGATGATAATGATCATGATAATGATGATGATCATGATCATGATCATGATGATCACGATGATGATCACGATCTCAATGATGATGATGATCATGATGATGATGATGATCATGATGATGATGATCTGGATCACGATGATGATGATGATGATCATGAAGATGATCATAAAGATGATGATCATGATCACGATGATGATGATCATGATCGTGATAATGATGACCATGATCCTGATCATGATGATCATGATCATGATGATGATGATTATGATGATCATAATGATCATGATGGTCATGATAAAGATGATGATCATGATCACGATGGTCATGATCAAGATACTGATCATGATGACGATCATGAAGATCATGATGATGATCATGACGATGATCATGATCATGATGGTTATGACGTAGATGATGATCATGATCATGATGATGATGATCATGATCACGAAGATGATCATGATGATGATTATGATGATCATTATGATGATCATGATGATGATCATGATGATCATGATGATGATGACCATGATGATGATGATCATGATCATGATGATGATAATCATGACAATGATGATAATGATGATGCTGATGATGATCACTATGATAAACATGACGATGATGATGATGATGATAATGATCATGATCATGATGATGATGATCATGATGATGATGGTGATAACCATGATGATGATGATCACGATGATGATCATTATGATGATGATGATGATCATGATCATGATCATGATTATGATGATAATGATGATCTTGATCATGATCGCGATCATGATGATGATCAAGATCTTGATGATGATGATGACCATGATGATGATTAACATGATCATATGATGATGATAATCATGATGACTATGATCATGATCATATGATAATGATAATCATGATGATTATGATGATGATGATGATGATCATGATAATGATGATGATCATGATCATGATCATGATGATGATGATGGTCATGATGATGATGATGATCATCATCATTATCATTATCATCATGATCTTCATCATCATCATCATGATCATCATCATCATCATCATAATCATCGTCATTATGATCATGATCATCATTATTATTATCATGATCATCATCATCATTATCATCATGATCATCATCATCATTAGCATCATCATGATCATCATCATCGTGATTATCATCTTCATCATCATGGTCATCATAATCATGATCATCATCATCATAATCGTCATCATCATAATCATCGTGATCATCATGATCATGATCATGATCATCATCATCATCTTCATCATCATTATTATCCTCATCATGATCATGATCATCATCATCATCATCATCATCAAGGTCATTACCATCATCATCACTATCATGATCATCATCATCACGGTCATCATCATCATCATCATCACTATCATGATCATCATCATCATGGTCATCATCATCATGATAATCATTATCAAGTTGATGACATTAATGATGGTGATGATCATGATGATCATCATCATGATGATCATAATGATGATGATGATCATGATGATGATGATCTTGATGATGATGACGATGATCATGTTGATGATCATGATGATGATCATTATGATGATGATGATGATGATGATGAAAACGGTGATCATGATCATGATGATCACGATGATGATGATTATCATGACCATGACGATGATGATCTTGATGATGAAAATGATGATAATAATAGTGATAATGATGATAATAATGATGATCGTGATCATGATCATGATCATTATGATGATGATGATCACGATGATTACGATGATGATGACCATGATGATTATCATGATTATGATGACCATGATGATGATGATGATGAAAATGATAATCACGATGATGATGATCATGATGATGCTAATTGAATAACAATTGAATAACACAACAGTTTCAAGCTAACCCAATCAACAACAAAAATTAGAAAAACCCACAACATAAAAACGTCACAATGCTTTAAGCATAAACTAATAAGTAAACCTAAAGACATACCAAAATAAAGGACCAACTGAACCAAAGCACATTTAGCAAATTCAGCAGCAATTCATGAAACAACAAGTCAAGTAGAAGCATTAATGAGACTAAAAACAGGGCATGGACAGAAATACACCAAGTCTTTGTAGATAAAAGCATTGATAAGACATGCACCACCTCTAAAAAACAGCAACAAAAAATTCCATACTAACAAAATTTGGCTGATAAGTAGCAATAATCACACTTATATAAACCTAGTTCAAAAATCTGCCTCATAGTTAACAACAATCAATATTTAGCGTCATTGATCTTTAGAAAAATTACCTGAAGAGTTTTTCTCATAGGAAGTGACAACTCCTGCACACGCCATTGAGAATTAATGTAGAAGTTCAATACTAAGGATTACCTAGTTAAATTAGTGAGCAGAGTAGTCTACATGCTGTTATTAATGAAGATCATGAGCAACATCTCTCTACACCAAAAAAGAATAATCCAAATAAATTATCAAATCACAAAAGAGAAAATCAAGTTAACATGAGAATGTCCCCCATGAAGTTTTTCAACACTCAAAAATAAGAAAAAGTTCTTGCATTACCAAAGCACTTAACTAAAGGCCTGCAAGAATTACTAGCAATATCAATGTTCTTACTTCTAAACCATACTCTTTTCAAGCTGTTTTTCTAAAAAAGTAAATAAGTACAGGTGCCACAAATAAATATAAAAGAGTTTATATGTTCTATTTAAAATGTAAAGTACATGAAACTAAATTATTATCATATAAATCTGCTACTAAAATCAAAGACTACAAAGAAGCAATTCAAAACATCTTACTATAATATAAACTAGTTACTTCTGCTAAGAGCAAAAATTGCAAAATAGAAATTTAATGTCTTACTTGGGTACTGCTCTTACTTCTTTTATACGCAGTGATTTTATCTGTGGGAATAATTATAAGAAATTCATAAAAATAATAAAATGAAATCAATACAATAGCAAAATTATAAATGAAAGATTAATGAACTTTAAAAAAAATTCTAAAACTACAAAGAAAAAGAAAAGTATGACATTAAAATTACAATAATTAGATGTGGTTTTTCTACCTGTTTTGTGTTTTCTCTTGTTCTTAGTAGCTGGTATGTCGACTATCATTGGATCCAAATCTGTCCTTTTCCAATGATCGAAACCTGCTGCATTTGATGTGGTTGCATAATTACACTCAAAATTGAAAGACTCATCATGTTGATAGGCTTCACCAACTTCATCTTCGTTGCTATCCACATCATCAATTGGTTGTGCTATCTCATATAGATCTCGAGGTTTTGTTTTAAGAACAACGCTCCAGCCTTTGTTCATGTTATCAATCGCATCAAACACTTGGGAAGCTTGTGTGGCCAAAATAAATGGCTCATTTACTTTCAGAAATCAATAAGAATTAATGCTAGTGAATCCATATTCATCTACTTTGATTCCTTCCTCATTGTCATACATATCAAACAATCTACACTTAAATAAAACCACACATTTTCCACCAAGATATTGCACTTCAATGATCTCTGTCAACACACCATAATAGTCAATATAATCTGGTCCACTACCTATATCACCAATCACACACACACCTGAGTTTTGGGTTTTACAATTTTTATCACAAGCTTCAATTAGAAACCCATATCCATTGCTCATATAACCATTAAAGCATTTAACATATTTAGAAGGACTACGAGCCAAGGATAATAACTCATCAGATTTAGCACTTTTGTCATAGATTTGCAAGTTTTCAGCCTACACACAAATTACAATTAATTAACCATAAAATTTAAACTAGTTAAAAATAACTGAGTAATAAATAATAAAACATAGATATACTCACTTTATTTCTCAACCAACGAATAAAATTGACATTCCACCCATCATCATTTGTGCTCTTTGTATTATTTGATTGCTCTTGGGTGTACTCTCTGCATATAACTTTAATGAGAATTGCATATATTTATATATGTGCTTATGTGTGAGAAAAAAATATAAAAGAGCAAAGTCAATTGTACTTACTTGAAAAATGGTTGTATCTCATCGCAGTTCTTCAAAATATAAATGTGAGCTTTCTCCACCTCATCATCATCAAGAATATAGTTGGAACCAGCTCCTAATGGACGTCCACATTGAGAAAAGATGGACATTTCACCTGCAGAATTATGAAATCCACCATCATAGTTTCGTTCAGGTTCATTGAATTTAGTCTTTCTGTCATTCAAATACCTTGAACAAAAAATCATACACTCCTTTGCAATATAGCCTTCTGCTATGGACCCTTCCGGACAAGCCATGCTACGAATCAATTATTTTAATTCATACAACATGCGCTAAATAGGATACATCCATCGATACTGGACTGGCCCACCAATTTTTTCTTCATATATCAAATGAATAGGCAAGTGTACCATAATATCAGAAAAGGAAGGTGTAAATACTTGTTCCAGCTTGCAAAGTGTAATGGCAATTTGAGACTCCATGTTTTCTAACTCATCAACTCTCAATCTCTTAGATCCCAAGCTAGTAAAGAACAAACCCAACTCAATAAGGGGTTCACATACAAATTTAGGGAGAAGACCACGTATTCCAAGAGGTAGTAGATGTTGTAAAAGTACATGGCAATCATGACTTTTCAAACCAGAAATTTTATGCTCATTCAGCTTAACACTTTGAGATATATTTGATGAATACCCATCTGGAACTCTTAATTTCTTAAGAAAAGAGCAAAACAAGTGTTTCTCCTTTTTTGATAGTGTGTAACATGCAACCGGCAACTCTAGTGATGATAATCATGATGATGATAATCATGATGCTGATGATGATCATGACGATGATGATGATGTGATGATGATAATGATGATGATCATGATCATGATCATAATGATAATGATGATGAACATGATCATGATCATGATGGTGATGATCATGATGATGATGAACATGATCATGATCATGATCATGATGGTGATGATCATGATGATGATCATGATGATGACGATCACGATGATGTTCATTATGATGATGATGACCATGATGATGATGATCATGATGATGATGATGATGACCATGATGATGATCATGATCATATGATGATGATAATCATGATGATAATGATCATGATGATTATGATCATCATCATGATGATGATGACCATGATGATGATCATGACGATCATGATGACCATGATGATGATGATGATCATGATGAAGATCATGATGAAGATAATGATGATGATCATGATCATGATGATCACGATCATGATGATCACGATGAAGATGATGATGATGATCACGATCACGATGATCGTGATGATGATCATGATCGTGATGATGGTGATGAGGATCATGATGGTGATGGTGATGACGATGATGACCATGATGATGATGACGATCATGATGATGATGATGATCATGATGACGATGATGATCATGAAGATGATGATCATGAAGATGTCATGATGATGATGAACATGATGATCATGATCGTGATAATGATGATGAACATGATGATCATGATGATGATGATCATGAAGATGTCATGATGATGATGATGATCATCATGATAATGATGATGATCATGACGATGATGATGATCGTCATCATCATAACCATGATGATGATCATGACGATCATGATGATGATGATGATGATGATAATGATTATCATGATGATGATGATCATGATGATGATGACCATGATGATGATGATCATGATGATGATGGTCATGATGATGATGATGATGATGATGATGATGATCACGATGATAATGACCATGATGATGATGATCATGATCATGATATCGATCTTGATGATGATCAAGATGATGATCACGATGACGATGATCATGATGATCATGATGATGATCATGATCGTGATGATGATGATGATGGTGATGATGATCATGATTGTGATGATGATCATAATCATGATGATCACGATGATGATCATGATCGTGATGATGATGATGATCATCATCATCATAATGATTATGATCACGATGATAATGATGATGACGATCATGATATTGATGATGATGATCATGATGATGATCATCATCATGATCATGATGTTCATGATGATGATGATCATGATGATGGTGATGATGATCATGATGATAATGATGATGATCATGATGATGATGGTCATGATATGATGATGATCCTGATGATGACCATGATGATGATGATCAATGATCATGATGATGATCGTGATCATCATGATCATGATGATGATCATCATGATGAAAAAGATGATGATGATCATGATGATGATAATGATGATATCATGATGATTATAATGATGTTGATCATTATGATGATCACGATGATGATTATGTTCATGATGATGATCATGATCGTGATGATGATGATCATGATCATAATGATCATGACGACGATGATGATGACAATCATGATGATGATGATCATGATGACGATGACCATGATGATGATGATCATGATCCTGATCACGATGATCATGATCATGATCATGATCCTGATCATGAACATAATGAAGATAATGATCATGATCATGATGACGATCGTGATTATGATGATGATGATGGTCATCATCATGATCATGATCTTTATGATAATCATGATGATGATGAAGATGATGATGATCATGATCATGATCATGATCATAATGATAATGATGATGATCCTGATCTTGATGATGATGGTGATGATCATGATGATGATGAACATTATGATGATAATGATGATCATGATCATGATGATGATCATGATTCTGATGATGATGATGATGATCATGATCATATGATGATGATAATCATGATGATGATGATCATGATGATTGTAGACATCATCATCATGATGATCATGATAATGATCATGACGATCATTATGATCATGATGATGATGATCGTCATGATCTCGTGATAATGATAATGACGACGATAATCATGATCACGATAATGATGATGATCATGAAAATGATCATGATGATGATGATCATGATGATCATGATGAAGACAATGATGATGATCGTGATCATGATGATCATGATCATGATTATGATCATGATGGTCATGATGAAGATGATGATCATGATCATGATGATAATTATGATCATGATCATGATGGTCACGATGATGATGAATATGATGATGATCATGATGATGATGATGATGATGATCATGATGATGATGATCATGAAAATGATCATGATGATGGTGATGATGATGATCGTGATGATGATGATCATGACGATGATGATGATGATGACCATGATGATGATGTTGATGATGATCATGGTCATGATATGATGATGATCATGATGATGATGACCATGATGATGATGATCATGATCATGATCATGATGATCATAATGATGATTATAAAGATCATGATGATGATCGTGATCATCATGATCATGATGATGATCATCATCATGATGAAGAAGATGATGATGATAGTGATGATGATAATGATGATGCGGATGGTGATGATTATAATGATGTTGATCATTATGATGATCACGACGATGATTATGTTCATGATGATGATCATGATCGTGATGATGATGATCATGATCATAATGATCATGACAATGATGATGATGATGATCATGATGATGATGACCATGATGATGATAATGATCCTGATCTTGATCATGATCATGATCGTGATGAAGATAATGATCATGATCATGATGACGATCGTGATTATGATAATGATGATCATCAACATCATGATCATGATAATGATGATAATCATGATGATGATGAATATGATGCGATGATGATCATGATCATGATCATGATCATAATGATAATGATGATGATCATGATGATGATGGTGATGATCATGATGATGATGATCATTATGATGATTATGATGATCATGATCATGATGATGATCATGGTTCAGATGATGATGATGATCATGATCATATGATGATGATAATCATGATGATGATGATCATGATGATTGTGATCATCATCATCATGATGATGATCATGATAATGATCATGACGATCATGATGATCATGATGATGATGATCATGATGATGATGATTATGATGATGATTACGATCACGATGATGATGATTATGATGATAATCACGATCACGATGATGATGATTATGATGATGATTATGATGATGATCACAATGATGATGATTATGATGATGATCACGATCACAATGATCATGATGATAGTCATGATCGTGTTGATGGTAATGATGATGATGATGGCCATGATGATGATGACGATCATGATGATGATGATGATCATGATAGTGATGATGATGACCATGATGATGATGATGAACATGATCATGATCATGATAATGATAATGACAACGATGAACATGATCACGATAATGATGATGATCATGATCATGATGATCGTGATGAAGACAATGATGATGATCGTGATCTTGATGATCATGATCATGATCATGATCATGATGGTCATGATGAAGATGATGATGATGATCATGATGATGATGATGATCATGATGCTGATCATGATCATGATGGTCATGATGATGATGATGATCATCATCATGATGATGATGATGATCATGATCATGATGATCATGATCATGATGATCATGAAAATGATCATGATGATCCTGATGATGATGATGATGATCATGACGATGATGATGATGATGACCATGATGATGATGATGTTGATGATGATCATGATGATAATCTTGATGATGATCATGAAGATGATGATGACCATGATGATGATGATGTTGATGATGATCATGATGATAATCTTGATGATGATCATGAAGATGATGATGATGATGATAATCATGATGAAGATGGTGATGATGATCGTGATGATGATTATGATGATGATGATGATCGTGACGATGATGATGTTGATCGTGATGATGATCATGATCTTGATGAAGATTATGATGTTGATCATGATGATGATGATGATGATGATGACAATGACGATGATGATCGTGATCATATGATGATGATAATCATGATGATGATGATCATGATGATGATTATCATGATGATGATCATGATGATGATCATGATGATGATCATGGTGATGATGATGATCATCATGTTCACGATGATCACGATCATGATTATTATGATGATGATGATGATTATGATCACGATCATGGTGATGATCATGATGATCACAATGATGATATGATGATCATGATGATCATGATGATGATGATCGAACTATTTAATATTATAAAAGGTAAATGAAAATAAAGAAAAGGGGACAGAAGATAAAGATGTTGTGGGAATGGAAAAGAGAAAAAGAGGCACAAGTCGGCCCAAAAAAATAGAGCTAATCTAAAAATAACTTTTTTTTCTTAGGAAGCTTGCCCCAATATTGGTTAGTTGTGGCATCCCAATGAGCTAATCGTTTTAATATGATGATGATCATGATGATGATAATGATAATGATGATCATTACGATGATGATCATGATGATGATCATGATGACGATCTTGATGATGATCGAGATCATCATGATGACGATCATGATCATGATGATGAAGAAGAAGATGATGATGATGATGATGATAACGATGATTATCATGATGATCATGATCATAATTATCATAATGATGATGATGACGATCATGATGATGATGACCGCGATGATGATGATCATTATCATAATGATGATAATCATGACGATGATGATAATGATGATGCTGATGATGATCATGATGATGATGATGATGTGATGATGATGATGACGATGATGATGATCATGTTGATGATGATGATCATGATCATAATGATAATGATTATGATCATGATCATGATGATGATTATCATGATGATGATGGTGATGATCATGATGATGATGATCACGATGATGACCATTATGATGATGATGATGATGTTCATAATCATGATTATGATGTGATCACGATGATGATCATTATGATGATGATGATGATCATGATCATCATTATGATGATAATGTTGAACTTGTCATGATCATGATGATTACCATGATGATGATGATCATGATCATATGATGATGATAATCATGATGATGATGATGATCATGACGATCATGATGAGCATGATGATGATGATGATTCTGATGAAGCTCATAACGATCATGATCATGATGATAATGATCATGATAATAATATTGATGATGATCATGATCATGATGATCACTATGATGATCACGATCACAATGATGATGATCATGATGATGATGATTTGGATCACGTTGATGATGATGATGATCATGAAGATGATCATGAAGATGATGATCATGATCACGATGATGATGATCATTATCGTGATAATGATGATCATGATCCTGATCATGATGAAGATAATGATCACGATCATGATGATGATCGTGATTATAATGATCATGATGATGATGATTATGATGATCATAATGATCATGATAGCCATGATAAAGATGATGATCATGATCATGATGGTCATGATGAAGATGCTGATCATGATCCTGATCATGAAGATCATGATGATGATCATGACGATGATCATGATCATGATGGTTATGATGTAGATGATGATCATGGTCATGATGATGATGATCATGATAATGATCATGATCATGATCACGAAGATGATCATGATCATGATTATGATGATCATTATGATGATCATGATGATGATCATGATGATCATGATGATGATGATCATGATCATGATGATGATAATCATGATGATGCTGATGATGATCATGATGATAAACATGACGATGATGATGATGATGATAATGATCATGTTCATGATGATGATGATCATGATGATGATGGTGATAACCATGATGATGATGATCACGATGATGATCATTATGATGATGATGATGATCATGATCATGATCATGATTATGATGATAATGATGATCTTGATCATGATCGCGATCATGATGATGATCAAGATCTTGATGATGATGACCATGATGATTATCATGATCATATGATGATGATAATCATGATGATTATGATCATGATCATATGATGATGATAATCATGATGATTATGATGATGATCATGATCATGATAATGATGATGATGATGATGATGATGATCATGATCATGATCATGATGATGGTCATGATGATGATAATGATCATGATCATGATGAAGATGATGATGATGATCGTGATGATGATTATGATGATGATCATGATGGTAATGATGTTTATCATGATGTTGATAATGATCTTGATAATGATTATCATGATGATGACGACCATGATGATGATGATCATGATAGTGATGATGATGATGATGACCATGATGATGATGATCATGATAGTGATGATGATGGTAATGACCTTGATGATGATGATGATGATGATGATGATGATAATAATAATGATGATGAAGATGATGATGATCATGATCATTATCATGATGATCACGATGATTATGATGATGACGATTATGATGATGATGATCACGATTATGATGACCATGATGATGATGATGATGAAGATGATAATCACGATGATGATGATCATGATGTTGCTAATGATGATGATGATCATGATGATGATGATGATGATGATCATGTTGATGATCATGATAATAATAATGATGATCATGATCATAATGATGACGATTATGATGATGATGATGATGTTGATGAAGATCATGATGATAATGATGATGGTGACTATGATGATGATGATGATGATGACATTAATGATGGTGATGATCATGATGATCATCATGATCATGATGATCATCATTATCAAGATCATTGTGATCATAATGATGATGACGATCATGATGATGATCATAAAGATGATGATGATGATGATGATGACGATGGTGATGATCATGTTGATGATCATGATCATGATGATCATGATGATGATCATTATGATGATGATGATGATGATGATGAAAACGATGATCATGATCATGATGATCACGATGATGATGATTATCATGACCATGACGATGATGATCTTGATGATGAAAATGATGATAATAATGATGATAATGATGATAATAATGATGATCATGATCATGATCACGATCATTATGATGATGATGATCATCATGATGATGATGATGACTATGACGATGATGGTCATGATCATATGATGATCTTGATGATCATGAAGATGATGATGACGATGATGATCATGATGTTAATCATGATGATGATCACGATCATGATGATCATATGATGATGATGATAATGATGATGATGATGATAATGATGATGATGATCATGATCATGATTATGACAATAATGATGATCTTGATCTTGATGATGATGATAAAGATCTTGATGATGATGATCATGATCTTGATGATGATGATGATCATGATCATATGATGATGATAATCATGATGATGATGATCATGATGATTATGATCATGATCATATGATGATGATAATCATGATGATTATGATGATGATGATGATCATGATAATGATGATGATGAAATGATGATGAAGATCATAATGATAATGATAATGATAATGATGATGATCATGACAATGATGATGACGATGATGATCATTATCATGATGATCACGATGATGATGATGATGATGATGAAGATGATCATGATCATGATCATGATGATCACGATGATTACGATGATGACAATTATGATGATGATGATCATGATTATGACGACCATGATGATGATGATGATGAAAATGATAATCACGATGATGATGCTAATGATGATGATTATCATGATGATGATGATGATGATGATGATCATGTTGATGATCATGACGATAATAATGATGATTATGATGATGATCATGTTCATAATGATGATGATTATGATGATAATCATGATCATGATCATGATGATGATGATGAAGATCATGATGATAATGATAATGATAATTGTTATGATAATGATGATGATGATGATATTGATGATGGTGATGATCATGATGATTATCATGATCATTATGATCATAATGATGATGATGATCATGAAGATGATCATGATGATGATGATCATGATGATGATGACGATGATCATGTTGATAATCATGTTCATGATGATCATTATGATGATGGTGATGATGATGATAATGATGAAAACGATGATCTCGATGATGACAATGATGATTATAATGATGATAATAATGAAGACCATGATCATGATGACGATGATGATGATCATGATGATTATGATGATGATGATGACCATGACGATCATGATCATGATCATATGATGATGATAATCATGATGATCATGATCATGATCTTGATGATGATGATGAGATGATCATGATCGTGATGATGATGATGATGATGATGATGCTCGTGATGATGACGATGCTCTTCATGATGACGATGGCCATGATGATGATCATGATCATGATCATCATGATCATGATCATGATCATGATCATGATGATGATCTTGATGATCATGAAGATGATGATGATGATGATGATCATGATGTTAATCATGATGATGACCACGATCATGATGATCATGATGATGATCATGATGATGATGATCATGATATTGATGATGACGATGATGATGATGATGATAATAATGATGACGATGATCATGATCATTATTATGATGATAATGATGATCTTGATCATGATCACGATAATGATGATGATCAAGATCTTGATGATGATAATGACCATGATGATGATGATCATGATTATATGATGATGGTAATCATGATGATGAAGATCATGATCATGATGATTATGATGATGATGATGATCCTAATGATGATGATGATGATCATGATGATGATGACCATGATGATGATGATGATGATCATGATGACGAAAATCATGATGATGATGGTATGATGATGATCATGATGATGATAATGATGATGCTTATGATGACCGTGATGATGATCATGACGATGATGATGATGATGTGACGATGATGATGATGATCATGATCATAATGATTATGATGATGATCATGATCATGATGATGATCATGATGATGATCATGATGTTGATCATGATCATGATGATCACGATGATGATCATGATCATGATGATCATCATCATTATCATGATCATGATCATGATTATGATGATCATGATGATCATGATGATAATGATGATGACCATGATGAGGATGATCTTGATCATATGATGATGATAATCATGATGATGATGATCATGATGATTATGATCATCATGATGATGATGATGATCATGACGATCATGATGATGATGAAGATCATGACGATCATGATTAAGATGATGATGATCATGATGATGATGATGATCATGATCATGATCATGATGATCACGATCATGATGATCACGATGATGATGATGATCACTATCACGATGATCATGATGATCATGATTTGATGATTATGTCCATTATGATGATCATGATCGTGATGGTGATGATCATGATGATGATGACGATGATGATCATGATGATCATGTTCATAATGATCATGATGATGATAATGACAATCATGATGATGATGACCGTGATAATGATGATCATTATCATGATGATGATAATCATGACGATGATGATAACGATTATGCTGATGATGTTCATGACGATGATGATGATGATGTGATGATGATGATGATCATCATCATCATCATGTTGATGATGATGATCATGATCATAATGATAATGATGATGATCATGATCATGATGATGATGATCATGATGATAATGGTGATGATCATGATGATGATGATCACAATGATGATCATTATGATGATGATGATAATCATGATCATGATCATTATTATGATGTGATCACGATGATGATCATTATGATGATGATGATCATGATCATGATCTTGATGATGATGATTACCATGATGATGATGATCATGATCATGATCATGTGATGATGGTAATCATGATGATGATGATGATCATGATGATTATGACGATTATGATCATGATGATAATGATCATGATAATGATGATGATGATCATCATGATCATGACTATCATGATCATGATGATCACGATGTTGATGAACACGATCACAATGAACATGATCGTGATGATGGTGATGAGGATCATGATGAAGATGATGATGATCATGATGATGATGACGATCATGATGATGATGATTTGGATCACGATAATGATGATAATGATCATGAAGATGATGATCATGATCACGATGATAATGATCATGATCGTGATAATGATGATCATGATCCTGATCATGTTGAAGATAATAATTCTGATCATGATGATGATCGTGATTATGATGATCATGATGATGATGATCATCATCATCATGATGGTCATGATGAAGATGATGATCATGATCATGATGGTCATGATGAAGATGATGATAATGATCATGATGACAATGATCATGATGATGATCATGACGATGATCATGATCATGATGGTTATGATGTAGATGATGATCATGATCATGATGATGATCATGATGATGATGATGATGATGATCATGATAATGATCATGATCATGATCATGATAATGATCACGATGATGATGACGATGATGATCACGATCACAATAATAATGATGATCATGATGAAGATGATTATGTCCATTAAGATGATCATGATCGTGATGGTGACGATCATGATGATGATGACGATGATGATCATGATCATAATGATCATGTAGATGATGATGACGATCATGATGATGATGACCGTGATGATGATGATCATTATCATGATGATTATAATCATGACGATGATGATAATGATGTTGCTGATGATGATCATGTTGACGATCATGACGATGATGATGTGATGATGATGATGATCATGTTGTTAATGATGATCATGATCATAATGATAATGATGATAATCATGATCATGATGATGATGGTGATGATGTTGATGATGATGATCACAATGATGATCATTATGATGATGATGATCAACATGATCATGATCATGATTATGATGTGATCACGATGATGATCATTATGATGATGATGATCATCATGATCATGATCATGATTATGATGATAATGTTGATCTTGATCATGATCATATGATGATGATCATCATGATCATATGATGATGATAATCATGATCATGGTGATCATGATGATAATGATCATCATCACGATGATGATCATGATGATCGTGATGAAGATCATAACGATAATGATCATGATAATAATGATCATGATAATGATGATGATGATCATGATGATCATGATGATGATGATGATCATGATGAAGATCATAATGATCATGATCATGATGATAATGATCATGATAATGATGATGATGATCATGATGATCATGATGATGATGATGATGATGATCACGATCACAATGAACATGATCGTGATGATGGTGATGAGGATCATGATGAAGATGATGATGATGACCATGATGATGATGACGATCATGATGATGATGATCTGGATCACGATGATGATGATGATGATGATCATGAAGATGATTATGAAGATGATGATCATGATCACGATGATGATGATCATGATCCTGATCATGATGATCATGACCATGATCATGATGAAGATAATGATCAAGATCATGTTGATGATCGTGATTATGATGATCATGATGATGATGATAATCATGATGGTCATGATGAAGATGATGATCATGATCATGATGGTCATGATGAAGATGCTGATCATGACCAAGATCATGAAGATTATGATGACAATGATCATGATGATGATCATGATGATGATCACGATCATGATGGTTATGATGTAGATGATGATCATGATAATGATCACGATCATGATTATGTTGATTATTATGATGATCATGATGATGACCATGATGATGATCACGCTCATGATGGTGATAAACATGATGATGATGATGATGATCATGATCATGATGATGATGAGCATGATCATGATCATAATGATCATGATGATGATCATGATAATGATCATGATGTTGATGATCACGATGATGATCATTATGATGATGATGATCATGATAATATGATGATGACAATCTAGGTGATGATGATCATGATTATCATGATCATCATCATCATGATGTTGATCATGACGATCATGTTGATCATGATCATGATTATGAGCATGATGAAGATCATGAAAAATCGTGATCATGATGATGATGATCATCATGATGATCACGATCATGATGATCACGATAATGATGATAATGATGATGATGACGATCACAATGATCAGATGATGGTCATGATCGTGATGATGGTGATGAGGATCATGATAATGATGACCATGACCATGATCATGATGATGATGATGATCATGATGATATTGCTCATGATGATCATGATGATGATGATCAATATGATGATAATGATCATCATGATCATGATGAAGATTATGACGATGATCATCATGATCATCATGATCGTCATGATCATCATCATCATCATTATCATGATCATTATTATCATGATCATGATCGTTATGATCTTCTTCATGATCATCAAGATTATCATGATGATCATGATCATCATGATGATGATCATTATCATCATGATCACCATGATCATGATTATCATCATCATATGATCATGATCATCATGATCATGATCAAGATCAACATTATCATCATAATCATGATCATGATCATGGTCATCATCATGATCATAATGATCATCATCGTGATCACATCATAATCATGATCATGATCATCATCATCATCATAATGACCATCATTGTGATCATCATCATCAACATCATCACCATCATCGTCATGATTATCATCATCATCACGGTCATCATCATCATTATGATCATCATTATGATCATGATCATCATGATCATCATCGTCATCATCATCATGATCATCACCATCACGATCATGATCGTCTTAATGGACATAATCATCATCATCATGATCATCATTATCATTGTGATCGTGATCATCATCATCATCATCATATTCGTGATCATTATCATGATCATTATCATGATCATCATCATCATGATCATGATCATCATCATGATCATGATCGTCATCTACATCATAACAATCATGATCATGATCATCGTCATGATCATCATCATGATCATCGTCATCATGATCTTCATGATCATGATCATGATCAGCATCTTCATCATGACCATCATGATCATGATCATCATCTTCATCATGACCATCATCACGATCATGTTTATTGTGATCGTGATCATCATCATCGTGATCATCATATCGAGATCATCATGATCATGATCATGATCATCATCATCATTATCATGATCATTATCATCATGATCATGATCGTCGTCATCACGATCATCATCATGATCATCATCATGATGATGATCATAATCATCATCATCATGATTACCATCATCATATGATCATGATCATCATCATCATGGTAATCATCATCATCATGTTCATGATCATGATCAAGATCAATATAATCATCATAATCATGATCATGATCATTATCATCATCATAATGATCATCATTGTGATCACATCATAATAATTATCATGATCATGATTATCATCATCATCATAATGATCATCATTGTGATCATCATCATCATGATCATCACTATCATCATCATGATCAACATCATTATCATTATAATTATGATCATGATCATCATCATCAACATGATCATCATCACCATCATCATCTTCATCATCACATCATCATCATCGTCATGATCATCATCAGCATAATCATTATCATCATCATCGTGATCATGATCATCATCTTCAAGATCATCATCATCATCATCGTGATCCAGATCATCATCATCATGATCGTCATCATCATCATGATCATCATCATCATTGTGATCGTGATCATCATCGTTATCATCATGATCATGATCATGATCATCATCATTATCATGATCATGATCGTTATGAGCTTCATCAGGATCATGATCATGATCATGATCATCATCATCATGGTAATCATCATCATCATGATCATGATCATGATCAAGATCAACTTTATCATCATAATGATGATGATGATCATGATCATCATCATCATCATCATAATGATCATCATCGTGATCACATCATAATCATGATTATGATGATCATCATCATCATAATGATCATCATCGTGATCATCATCATTATGATCATCACCTTCATCATCATGGTCATCATCATGATCATGATCATCATCATCAACATGATCATCATCGTCATCATCATCACATCATCATCATCATGATCATCATCAGCATCATCATTATCATCATCGTCATGATTATCATCATCATGATAATGATCATCATCATCACGGTCATCATCATGATCGTCATCATCATCATCATGATCATTATGATCATGATCATCATGATCATCATCATCATCATCATGATCATCACCATCACGATCATGATCATCATAATGGACATAATCATCATCATCATCATGATCATCATGATCGTGATTATCATCATGATCAACATCATTATCATCATCATCATCATCGTCTTCTTCAACATGATGATCATCATCATCATCATGATCATGATCGTCATCATGATGATCTCACTCATCATCAAGATCGTCATCATGATTATCATCATGATCATCGTAATGATCATCATTATCATTATAATCGTCATGATCATCATCATATTATACCGATTACACGTTCCCAAATAGCAAAGCAACAGATTCGACCTTTAGGTCATTGGGATGCCACAACTAACCAATATTGGAGCAAGCTTCCTAAGAAAAAAAAGTTATTTTTAGATTAGTGATGAGAGTGAAAATTAGCATGTTTGAGTGTCCAATTTAACACCTTTTTGATGAAAATTGTTGATATATATTAGCACAAATGTCTTATATTTCATATGTGTGAGATAAAGGTGCACTTGAGGTGTTTTATTGTGTTTTAGGTGAAAAAAGGATAAAAAATGCTAGGTTGGAGAAAAGGTGCAACTTATGGCAAGGATGAAGAAAAACGAACGTCCAACTTCATAATTTTGCTGTGTTAAATGTGGAGATCAAAACTGATGGTGTGATATATGGCTGGAAAGCCACTGAAAATGGGATCGTTTTGGCACAAAGAACACCCCAATCGAGTTCCAAACGAAGAAGTTATGAGCAAAATGGTGACGACGCGCGATTAAAACCGAACAGAACTGATGGCTACCTTCCGTAGCTTATTTAACATTCAACTCTTGGTGTCCATGAAAGATCTTAATATAGATTGAAAGCCAAGGAAGAGAGGATCGCGTGAGCGCAAGAATTATTGAATTTGGAACTCGGATGTGGAAGTTATACATGAAACAAAGAGGAGGTGCAAGTCCATTCGAGCTGGAGGAACACATTCGACCACACATGCACATTCCAGTAGGGTCATTCGACTTGAGCTTCAATCATTCGACCATGAGCTCAAGTCGAATGATGGTCGAATAAAGATGAGAAGAAGGTCAGTAGCCTCATTCGACTTGGACAGACTCCATTCGACTTAGAGCTCAAGTCAAATGGAGGTCGAATGAGCAGCAGATAACTTACAGTGCCTTCATTCGACCATGATTGCTGTCATTCGACCAGAGAGGCTGGTCGAATGACCTCTGTTTGGCGAAAATAACATGCTGTTCGACTTGCATTCGATTTGGGAGCCTTCATTCGACCTCTTCACATTGCATATCTACCTGGAACACACCATACAAGTTGTAAAGTAAGGGCACACATGGGGTAAAGTGATAATAATACACCATTCACATGATCACATGAAGCAACCAACACACAAATGAATAAAAGACAAGAAAAAGAGTTGTTAATGAGCTGCAAATACAAAGAACCGCAATAATGAAAGAACTTGATGCATGTGGAGATGAAAGAGCAGCCAACAAAGAGAAGTGGGATGATGTGGAGCAACATGGGCAGCAAACAAGAGGAATAACTACATGTGAAGAGGCACTTTGCTGCAAGTATAAAAGGAAGACCTTGGCAGCTGCAAGGGAGAAAAATCAAGCTGAAATCAGGTGAATCAGGAACACATCATCACATTCCACACATCAACACATTCAATCCATCAACACATTCCACACACAACACCACCAACACCACCACAAAAGGGCTGATCTTGCAGCAAGCTTGCTGCCCTTTTCAAGGGTAGCAAGCTTGCAACAATGGAGCTAATGTGAGTGCAGCGAACAGCTGCACAACGCCAAGGAGAGGAGGAGAATCCAAGTGCGATCAAGAGAGCAATCCAACGGGAGAGAAGGAGAAGAACGCAAGCCACGTGACACTAGGGTTTCGTATTCTTTTCTTTCATCTTTTCTTGTTGATTTTTGTTTTGATTTGCTTAGCCATGAGTGTTATGTTCATGAGCTAAATCTTTTACAAGTTTTAAGGTGTGAAGAATAATGTAGTTGATTTGAAAACCTAGATTAATATTGTGAATTCATGCTATTGATATTCTTGATTATGTGATTCTATAAGACCTTGTTAATACGTGTGTAACGTCTTTATAATACGCCATTGACATTGCCCATGATGCGTGGTATATTGTGTGAGCAAGTGTGCACACGTTATTAATATTGTCTACTCACTGGGGATTATGGTAGTTTGCCCGTGAACACGATAATCCTAAGGGCCGGTAAACAAGATATTTGATTATCCTAGTGGAACAATGCAATTAGGAAAATCAAGTAGGAAGTGAAATAGGTTTGAATATGAATTTCAGAGAATATATGTTAGTCGGGTTGGCTTTCCGGAGAGCTTATGAAATTCGCCTTATTAGTATCTAGAAAGGAGGTTCAAAACTATTCACGCGTCATTTTGTGATGTATTTCCATATAATAGCATGAATGAATAATAAGACGCCTAGGGAAACAAATCAATTGCACAACACTTGATGCCTTAAAACTATTATTTCTCTCTTGATTCAATCTTGAATACTTCTTCCCTTCCTTCTTTTATTCATTTCATTATTTTTGTAATTTCAATTCTTTAGTTTATAATAAATCAATCTTGAGAATTGGCTAAATTCATTCTAGTTAAATAGTGATTTAAAGTAAAATAGATAATTGACCGTCCCGTGGGTTCGATAATTTAACTTGGGTACTTGCCCCTACAATTGACATTCCTACACTTGGGAATTAAATTGGGGTGCGCGAAAAACGACCAACAAGTTTATAGCGCCGTTGCCGGGGACGGCTTAATTATTTATTGTTCTTTTATTGCTAATTTAATCAGAATATCCGTCGTGACTCTCCGATGTTAAACATGAGCGTCTGTTGGGGGCTAACCCTCCCGTTTATTTGCTTTATTGAGTTTATGTAGTAATTTTATTAGGTGTTGCTCGACTAGGGTATACACTCCTTTACAAACTTATGCTCTAACTTCGTTTGAGCTAAGTTTGGGGGGGATACGTGTATACCTGCGTCTTGCTACACCAAAGTAAAGTTGCTCCATTGTGTTGTGTGCTTGGATGATTAATTTTTTGCGATTTTTTAGTATTTTTGATTAATTTGATTATATTGAAAGATCGATTTTTTGTGATTGTCCAGATGCATGTCGTTTATTTATTTTTGTTGTGTGTTTTTCCTAGTTTAGTGTGGTTATTTGTGGGTTCTTGAGTATGATTGTTGGATCTTTCTAAAGCACTTGATTGAATTTAATTGATAAAGTGATGGATTGTGTCTATGGTGGTGATCAATGGAGCTTATATTGTTTAAATTGTCTTTGAAATTCATATACTCTTGAAATTAATGAAGGAAATGTACTTAAGTTATATTGTGATATGAAGTTCTATGTACTTGTGGGATATTACTTACCATGGAAAGTGCTCTGTTACGTGTTGAAAACGCATGTGAGATTTTGAGCCTTATTCATGTTATAACACATGATATTTCTTTCTGGAGAGTATTGTTCTTGTGTGTGTATTCTAGAACTTGCCTCTTGTCTTACTTAAACTACATGTTGTGATAGATAATGGGAGATGATTTTAGGCCATCCTTGAATTATAAGTCACTTAGCCAAATAATTCTCTACCATATGATTGTCCATCCGTAGTTAGCCCTATTGAGCTTAAAAACCTCATTCTTTGGCAGCCTACGAGAAATAAACACTTTGAGCTTCTGAATTTTTTTAGCCTTGATTGTACTTCTAGAAGAGAATTAATGGCTTTTCAAAGTCTGCAAATGGAGTTTGATAACAGATTTGGAAGGAATGAATTTGTGTTTTCCTAGTGATTCAGTTTGAAAATGCATATAAGGAAAATCATGGAGTAGTGCTTAAATCTAGTACTTCATGGAATCAAACACCCTAGGGTAGTGCTTAAATCTAGTACCCTATGGAGGATGCACGAGGTAGTGCCCGAAACTGGTACCTCGAAAGAAGAAATAAAAATAGTTGTGCTTGAAGGTGGAGAAGGAATGAAAATCGTCTGCAATAAAAAGAAAAAGAGGATGAAAGTTGAAGTGATCAATCAGCCTTAATTCTCATCTATTTGAGTCACATTGTCCATATATTTCCTTTCTTAACCAAAGAGCCAACATTACATCCAAAAGAAAAGTCCTTTTTGATCCCAATATCGAATTATATTGTTAGTGGTAAAAAGTTTGAGACTTTTGGCAAGCATATGGTTACGCATGCACTCGAATTGAATTTGAGCATAAAACCCATAAGTGTACATCTTCTACACTTGAGTGCGAGTGATATATACTTCCAGTGTGAACATGTTAATAGAGCATTTGAATTGGTGGTGATTTTCTTAACTTGTATGCTATGAATTGATTATCACATGTAATGAGAGTTGCATGTCCTAATTTGAGGACAATTGTATTTTGAATGAATATTGGTCATAATCCTTGTTTCCCAGCTAATTTTCTTACTCTCTCACTCTTTTTATTTTGTTGGCTCGGGACGAGCAACAGGTAAGTTTGGGGGTTTGATGAGAGTGAAAATTAGCATGTTTGAGTGTCCAATTTAACACCTTTTTGATGAAAATTGTTGATATATATTAGCACAAATATCTTATATTTCATATATGTGAGATAAAGGTGCACTTGAGGTGTTTTATTGTGTTTTAGGTGAAAAAAGGATCAAAAATGCTAGGTTGGAGAAAAGGTGCAACTTATGGCAAGGATGAAGAAAAACGCACGTCCAATTTCATAATTTTTCTGTGTTAAATTTGGAGATCAAAACTGATGGTGTGATATATGGCTGGAAAGCCACTGAAAATGGGATCGTTTTGGCACAAAGAACACCCCAATCGAGTTCCAAACGAAGAAGTTATGAGCAAAATGGTGACGACGCGCGATTAAAACCGAACAGAACTGATGGCTACCTTCCGTAGCTTATTGCACATTCAAATCTTGGTGTCCATGAAAGATCTTTATATGGATTGAAATCCAAGGAAGAGAGGATCGCGTGAGCGCAAGAATTATTGAATTTGGAACTCGGATGTGGAAGTTATACATGAAACAAAGAGGAGGTGCAAGTCCATTCGAGCTGGAGGAACACATTCGACCACACATGCACTTTCCAGTAGGGTCATTCGACTTGAGCTTCAATCATTCGACCATGAGCTCAAGTCGAATGATGGTCGAATAAAGATGAGAAGAAGGTCAGTAGCCTCATTCGACTTGGACAGACTCCATTCGACTTAGAGCTCAAGTCAAATGGAGGTCGAATGAGCAGCAGATAACTTACAGTGCCTTCATTCGACCACGATTGCTGTCATTCGACCAGAGAGGCTGGTCGAATGACCTCTGTTTGGCGAAAATAACATGCTGTTCGACTTGCATTCGATTTGGGAGCCTTCATTCGACCTCTTCACATTGCATATCTACCTGGAACACACCATACAAGTTGTAAAGTAAGGGCACACATGGGGTAAAGTGATAATAATACACCATTCACATTATCACATGAAGCAACCAACAAGCAAATGAATAAAAGACAAGAAAAAGAGTTGTTAATGAGCTGCAAATACAAAGAACAGCAATAATGAAAGAACTTGATGCATGTGGAGATGAAAGAGCAGCCAACAAAGAGAAGTGGGATGATGTGGAGCAACATGGGCAGCAAACAAGAGGAATAACTACATGTGAAGAGGCACTTTGCTGCAAGTATAAAAGGAAGACCTTGGCAGCTGCAAGGGAGAAAAATCAAGCTGAAATCAGGTGAATCAGGAACACATCAACACATTCCACACATCAACACATTCAATCCATCAACACATTCCACACACAACACCACCAACACCACCACAAAAGGGCTGATCTTGCAGCAAGCTTGCTGCCCTTTTCAAGGGTAGCAAGCTTGCAATAATGGAGCTAATGTGAGTGCAGCGAACAGCTGCACAACGCCAAGGAGAGGAGGAGAATCCAAGTGCGATCAAGAGAGCAATCCAACGGGAGAGAAGAAGAAGAACGCAAGCCACGTGACACTAGGGTTTCGTATTCTTTTCTTTCATCTTTTCTTGTTGATTTTTGTTTTGATTTACTTAGCCATGAGTGTTATGTTCATGAGCTAAATCTTTTACAGGTTTTAAAGTGTGAAGAATAATGTAGTTGATTTGAAATCCTAGATTAATATTGTGAATTCATGCTATTGATATTCTTGTTTATGTGATTCTATAAGACCTTGTTAATACGTGTGTAACGTCTTCATAATACGCCATTGACATTGCCCGTGATGCGTGGTATATTGTGTGAGCAAGTGTGCACACGTTATTAATATTGTCTACTCACTGGGGATTATGGTAGTTTGCCCGTGAACACGATAATCCTAAGGGCCGGTAAACAAGATATTTGATTATCCTAGTGGAACAATGCAATTAGGAAAATCAAGTAGGAAGTGAAATAGGTTTGAATATGAATTTCAGAGAATATATGTTAGTCGGGTTGGCCTTCAGAAGGGTTTATGAAATTCGCCTTATTAGTATCTAGAAAGGAGGTTCAAAACTATTCACGCGTCATTTTGTGATGTATTTCCATATAATAGCATGAATGAACAATAAGACGTCTAGGGAAACAAATCAATTCCACAACACTTGATGCCTTAAAACTATTATTTCTCTCTTGATTCAATCTTGAATACTTCTTCCCTTCCTTCTTTTATTCATTTCATTATTTTTGTAATTTCAATTCTTTAGTTTATAATAAATCAATATTGAGAATTGGCTAAATTCATTCTAGTTAAATAGTGATTTAAAGTAAAATAGATAATTGACCGTCCCGTGGGTTCGATAATTTAACTTGGGTACTTGCCCCTACAATTGACATTCCTACACTTGGGAATTAAATTGGGGTGCGCGAAAACCGACCAACAATTAGCTCTATTTCTTTAATGCTTTTTGCAAGAGCTTTTTTGGGCCGACTTGTGGCTCTTTTTCTCTTTGCCATTCCCACAACATCTTTATCTTCTGTCCCCTTTTCTTCATTTTCATTTACCTTTTATAATATTACATAGTTCGATCATCATCATCATGATCATCATCATCATCATGATCATCATCGTGATCGTGATCATAATCATCATCATCATCATCATAATAATCATGATCGTGATCATCATGAACATGATCATCATCATCATCACCATGATCATCATCATGATGATCATCATGATCATCATCATCATGATCGTCATGATCATCATCATGATAATCATCATCATGATCATCATCATCATGATTATCATTATCATATGATCACGATCATCATCGTCATTGTCATCATCATCATCATGATCAACATCATAATCTTCATCAAGATCATGATCATCATCACGATCAACATCATCATCGTCATGATCATCATCATCATCATAATCATCATCACGGTCATCATCACCATCTTCATCATGATTATCGTCATCATCATCATCATCATCTTCATGATCATAATCATGATTATCATTATCATCATCGTCATGATCATCATCATCATCATCATCATCATGACCATCACGATCATGATCAGCATCATGATCATCATGATCATAATCATCATCATGACCATGATCATCATCATCATCATCATGATCATCTTCATGATCATCATCATTATCGTGATCATGATCATCGTTGTCATTATCATTATCATGATCATGATCATGTTCGTCATCATCATCATTATGGTCATCATCATCACTATCATGATCATCATCATCATGATCGTCATCATCATCATGGTCATCATCATCATCATTACCATCATCACGATCATGACTATCATCGTGATCATCGTGATCATCATCATAATCATCATCATCGTGATCATCATGATCATGATGATCATCATCATCATGATCATCATGATCGTCATGATCATTATCATGATCATGATGATGATGATGATGATCACAATCATCATGATCATCATCATCATGGTTATCATCATCATATGATCATGATCAGGATCATCATCAGAATCATGATCATCATCATGATCATGATCATCATTATCATCATAATGATCATCATCATCATGATCATCACCATCATTATCATTATGAACATGATCATGATCATCATCATCATTGCATCATCTTAATCATCATCATGATTATCATCATGATCATGATCATTATCTTCATCATGATGATGATCATGATCATCAAGATCAGGATCATGATCATCATCATGGTCATCATCATCATGATCATCATCATCACGATCGTCATCATCATCATCGTCATGATCATTATGATCATGATCATCATCATCACGATCATGATCATCATCATGAACATAATCATCATCATGATCATTGTTGAGAGTGGAATTTCACGCATTTTATGTGTGCACATTACGCCGTTTTGCTTAGGAAATTGATCATTTTTGCATGGAATTGTGTATGTTTAAGTATTTACACGATTTTAAGGCTATTAAGGTGTTTTTGTGAGTTTTGAAGGCAGGAAACAGGGTAAAACAGGGCAAGATCGGAAGAGGAGCAAAACAGACCCAGAACGGCCCAGCTCGGGAGCAGCTCGGCGAGCCGCTCGAGCCGAGCTGGGTGCCGAGCGGCGGTAAACGGTACCGAGTGGGGTCCCACCTGGACCCCAGTGACGTGGCAAGTTCGAGGGCAGGCCGCTCGGCCGGGTCAGGACCCAGCTCGAGCCGAGCGGCTAGCCGAGCAGCCCAGTTCTGGCCCAGACGACGCCTGTTCGATTCAGCAACGTATATATATGTGTATTTCGTCATTCAGACGGAGGATTCGTCGCGAAAACAGCCCTGCATCCATCTTAGAAATAATTAGGGAGATCGAGACGTCAATCGGAGAGAGCCCAGCCATAAACCATCATCAATCCACACTCCTTTCATACCCATATCAGATTACAACCTGATTTCGCCATCCATCCAATTCCACAAGGGTTCCGAGTGCTAATCGAGGGAGAATCAAGCAATTGAAGAGACGGAGAAGGAACGTGAGATTGCTCCTACACTAGGGTTTCACAATTCTTATCTATTCCTTTCTATTACTTTGATTATTGTTATGAATTGCTTAGCCATGAGGATTGCTTGTAATCTCATGGGCTAATTTCCTATACAGTTCTAGGGTTTGATGGATTGATTTAATTGATTTGGGGATTTAGACCAAAGATTGGGATTTTATGCAGTTGAACTTTTGATTTTACTTATTTTACTAAGACATGTTAATCTGCTTCGTAACGTCTTCATAATATATTCATGACATCCGCTATAATGCTTGGATTATTGTGTTAGCTTGTGTGCGTTCATGATTGGTATTGTCTATCTGTTAGGGATTAGAGTAGCTCCGCTATAAGCACTTTAATTTCATGAACTGGTTAATCAAATACTTGATTAGTTTAGTGGAACAATGCAATTAGACAATCAAGTAGGAAGTGAATAGAACCTTGTAGTAATTCCAGAAAATATCTTGTTAGTCGAACTTACCATCCGGAGGTATTGTTGTTCGCTGGATTAGTATCTAGGAATAAGGCTTGGTAATATTTGCGCACCTTAGGATTTAAACCAGATTATACTGTTAGCTTAGAATCGAATCATATTCGGTGGGATAGCAGGGATATGTGGTGTATTTTCAGTAGAACTGCATGAATGAACAATCGTAAGTTTAATAACCCAAATTAATTGGTCAATACCTGATACCTTAGAACTGTTTGTTATATCTTGATTAGACACTTGCTTTTATTTTTCCTTGCTTTTAATTAATTCAGTTATTTAATATTTCGTAATTTAGATTAATTCAAAACAAAACATTGGAAATTGGTTACTCAATTCTGATTAATTAGTAATTTATAGAATAAATAAATAATTAGCTGTCTTAGCGGGATCGATAATTTAACTTGGGTACTTGTTGCTACAATTGACATCCTTATACTTGAGGATTAAATTATAGTGCATAGAAAAAGCCTATCAAGTTTTTGGCGCCGTTGCCGGGGACAGTTTTAATTATTTATTTTCTTGTATTACTTAGTTAATTAGAATATTTTCTTTGGAATTTAATTGTTTTACTTTGGATTTTTCTTGAAGTTGCATGCAAACTAGGTCAAAGACGAGAGCACAAGATCTTGAATTTGATCCGGAAATTGAAGCTTCTGCGAGGAAAAGAAGAGTAAAATCAAAGAATACCAAAGCACCTCCTAAAGCAATTTTAGAGGAGGAAGAAGTGCAGATTGAGAATCAGGCTATCCTAGAAGAGGCTGAATCGGAGTTTGAATCAGAATCTGAGACAGAACCTGAAACAGCATCAATGGGAGAAAGAGTCGATGAGGATGACATCGTCATCCGAGAAACATTCAAGTCCACCAATCTAGGAGGATCAGGCGTAGTTGGAGCCATTCAAGCTGATGAAACAAACGACATAAGGCCAGCCCTGATTCATATGGTGGAGAAAAACCCCTTTGCCGGAGGCGTTTTTGATGAGCCCTATGGCCATCTTAAGCGTTTCAACAGCTACATGGATACAGTGAAAGCTGCTGATGCTACTAATGATAGATGGAAGATGAGGCTTTTTCAGTTTTCATTAGTTGATAAGGCAAGGGAGTGGTATGATAAGCTAAAGGGAGACAGTTGCTCAAACTGGACTGAGCTGCAGCAGTTGTTCGTGGATCGATTTATGCCACCAGGAAAGGTTCTTTTACTGAAACAGGAGATCAATCAATTCAAGCAGCGGAGAGATGAGTCGTTTGGAGAGGCCTGGGAAAGGTTTACTGATGCGTTGAGGAGATGCCCACAACATGGATTCAAAAAGTCTCAACTCATCAGTGTCTTCTATAATGGCCTTGACAACGAATCTAGAGTGTTGGTTGATGCTTCTGCGGGAGGAACAATTTTTGGCAAAACATCCAATGCAGTAGAGAAATTGTTTGATGATATCTCTTTGAACTCAAGGGATTGGCCATCTGAGAGGATCCGAGGGACTTACATACTTGGTAAAGTTGCAAAGGTTGAAGAGAAATTTTCTGAAGCTGATAAGAATGATAAGGTTGTCGCTCAATTGGAACAGATGAATAAAAACCTGATTACTCTGATATCAGGTAATAATGGGGGAGGCAACCGAGGGCCTGCAAGTGATGATGTGGTGATGAACCTTCAAGAGGTCGAGGATGCTAATTGGGCTATGGGGCAGAGTCTTCAGGGTTCGAGAGCTCCTCAAAATTGGCAAGGAAATAGGTACCCTCAAGGTAATTCGAACCAGAGGAATATCCAAGGGGGAGGTCCTAATAATCAAGGAGGCAATTGGCAGAATCAGAGGCATGAGAACTTCTCTTATTCAAATCCGAATAATGCAGTTCCATATCCTCCTAATTTTGACCATGGTGCCAAGACTGAAGAAGGAAGAACTAGTATTGATGAAGTGTTGGCCAGGTATATGAAGAAGACTGATGGAGATATTGACAAGATTAACAACTGCATTGTACTCATGGATTCGAGTATGACAAAGCAACATGAAGAAGTGAACAAGCAGTTGAAGAATTTGTCATATAACATAGGGCAGATCTCCACTACAGTAAATCAGCAGCAAGTGCAGTTGCAGAAAGGAAAGTTTCCTTCGGATACGGAAATCAACCCAAAGGAGAGTATTAATGCGATCATGTTGAGATCCGAGAAGTATTGTAAAGGTCCAAAACTGATGCAGGACGTCACAGAACTTGTACAGAATAAAGCAGAACAGAAGCAGTACGAAACAGGGGCGGAGCAGAACGGAAAAGACGCCGCTCGGCTAAACGATCGGGCCGAGCAACCTGCCGAGCGGGCTCAATCACCGCCGAGTAGCCCACCAGACGGTTCAGAAGGTCCCTCCGGTTCAGTTGGAACCCTGCTCGGCTCAGTTTGTCCATCGCTCGGCTCGAGCGAGCCGACGAGCTGTCCTCCGGGGTTTCCTGTGCATCCGAATTCTATACAGAGACAATCTGATCAGGAAATTTCTGATAAAAAATGGCAGAGAGCGAAGAAACTGAGAGAAGCGGAACAGGTATTCGAGAAAGATAGTTTGGGATTACCGATCACAAAAGTACCAATTCCTTTTCCTCATAAATTCTTGTCAAAGTGCCTTGATGAGAAGTTCCGGAAGTTCGCTGATGTCATGAGAGATGTCCAAGTCACTATTCCATTCTCAGAAGCATTGGAAGAGATGCCACATTACTCTAGGTTCATCAAGGAACTTATCTCCAGAAAGAGGAAGCTTAACAGTGTGGAGACAGTGAACCTGACTGAGAATTGTAGCTCCATTATTCAGAAGAAACTTCCAGAAAAATTGAAGGATCCAGGGAGCTTCATCATTCCCTGCGAAATTGGAAAAGGACCATCTAGGAGAGCACTGTGTGATTTAGGAGCTAGTATAAATTTGATGTCTTTATCAGTGTTCAAGAAGCTTGGTTTGGGGGAGTTGAAACCTACGTCTGTTGCCCTACAATTAGCAGATCGGTCGTTGACATACCCTGAAGGAGTTATTGAAGATGTGGTTGTGAAGGTGTCCAATTTGACTTTTCCTGTGGATTTTCTTGTTCTAGATATGGAGGATGACAAGGATGGAGCGCCTCTGATCTTGGGGCGTCCATTCCTTGCCACTGGAAGAGCTCTGATTGATGTGTTCAAAGGTGAGTTGAGGCTGAGGGCAGATGATAAGGAAGTTGTCTTTTCGTTGAATAAAGAGATGCAGTGGCCTATAGATAAGCAACACTGCAAGTCTGTGGAAGTAGTAGAGGACTTCATCCTATCTGATGTACAGTTTGAGGCTTTATCTAACGATGCATGTATTGACTATCTTGAGAAGTTACTTGCATTAGGTGATGCAAGGGATGAACAGATAAGGAAGACTACTGCTGACATGGTAAATCAGAATATGAGGTCCACTGTTGAAGTAGAGATGAAGCCTGCTGCTACGGAAGATAAGCATGAACTCCAAAGTATTGAAGTGGTAGATGAGATCGCAGAAACAAGCGTATCTCTTACTTTTCCTACTACTAACTCTAATGTGATATTTGATAATCTTTTGGTTGCAGTAAAGATGGATGATCCATATTTGAAGCCTCTAAACATACCTCCTGATTTTTATTCTCATATTGTTGAAAATTCTATCTTGTTTGATCCTTGTTTTGCTACACAGGTTGAGCCTACAATTGAGTGGAGGATTGACAAGAAGGACTCAAGACAATCATGGGAGGAAAAGAATTCAAAGGATCATGTTGGAGTGACAAAGAAGGGTGAGATGGTTGGTGTAAAGAATAAGAGAGGGAAGAAGTACTTGAAGGTAAGAATGCGAGAAGACTCCCCTAAGATCCAGTAGTTGAAAAGAGGTATCCGTCGTGACTCTCCGACGTTAAACATGAGCGCCTGTTGGGGGCTGTCCCTCCCGGTTTAATTACTTTTCTATGTCTGTGTTGGTGTAATAATTTTATTAGGTATTGCTCGACTACGGTATATACTTCTTTGCAAACTTAGTTACTCACTTTGTTTGATCTAAGTTTGGGGGGAGGTTACGTACATACCTTGTCTTGTAGTACCGAAGTATAATTTTTGCATTGTGTTGTTGCTTGGAGGGTCGATTTTTTTGCGGATTTTTAATATTTTCAATTTATTTGATGATGTTGAGGGTTCGATTTTTTGCGATTTTCCAGGTTTCGTGTTGTTTTTGTTTGTGTTTATTTATTTTGTGTTAATCCTAGTGTCGGTGTAGTCGATTTATGGTTCTCTAGGATGACTTTCTGATTTTTCTTGGCACTTGATTATATGTGTGATTGTTAAGAAGCAATTTGAGATTGTGCTTTGATATTGAGATGCTTGAAATTTGATAATATGCAAGGAAGATTAGCTATGTAGCTTAATTAGGAGTGCTCGTTCATTCGTATAGCCATGTGAGATTTTGAGCCTTTTACAATCATGACAAATTGCATGATTCAGTTTATTCTTGTGAGTATCGTTCATACGCACGTATTCTAGAATTTGGCTTTATATCTTGCTTGAAGCTATGTGTTTAATTTGACGATAGGAAATGATCTTAGGCCATCTTTGTTATTTATTAGTCACTAGCCAAATTATTATCCTACCTATTGAAATTATCCGTAGTTAACCCTTTTGAGCCTGAAAAGCCATATTTATTGGAAGCCTACGTGATAAGCCAATTGATCCTTTTGTTATCCTTTAAAATTCCCTACCTAGTAGAGAGTTGAAGGAGTCAATTTGGTGTCTTGAGAAGAAATATAAAAGGAGAATAAGTTGGAAGTGATGAAAATTGTTGAAAAGAGTGGTTAAATTGATGCATAAAGGGGTAGTGCCCGAAACTGGTACCCATGAAAAGGGTAGTGCCGGAAACTGGTACCCTTATTTGAAAGAGAAAAAAAAAAGAGAAAAGAAAAGAAGAAAAGGAAAAAATTTAAGTAAGGAAGTTGTGCTTGAGAGTGAAGGGGAAATCAAATTGCAAGAAGCATTGGAGAGCGTTGAAGAAGAAAGAAGAAATTAAAGCTGTTTGTTGAAAAGCTGTAAGTCTTCTTTGATTCTCTACTAGTGATTGAGTCACCTTATCCATATACTCCTACCTTTACCAAAGAGCCAACATTACAACCTAATGCAAGACCTTTGTGATCCTATTGTCGAAATTATTCCTTTAGTCGAGAGTTGAGATGATTGCCAAGCTTATGGTTACGCGTGTGTTTGGATTGATTTTGAGTGTAAACACCTTACCCTGAAGTGTATATCTCACATTTGAGCGATGAGTGAAAATACTACCCGAGGGAATGGGTGGATGAGCATTCCGAATGATAAAATAGTTGATTTGAATTGTATGTTTTTAGATGGATGGTTATCTTGTATCCAAAGTATGATATTTAAATTGTTATATTGTCTTGAATGTTTTTCTTCTGCGAAATTTCCTCTCAATTAATCTATTGGTTTTTAATGTTGTTGCCTCGGGACGAGCAACAGGTAAGTTTGGGGGTTTGTTGAGAGTGGAATTTCACGCATTTTATGTGTGCACATTACACCGTTTTGCTTAGGAAATTGATCGTTTTTGCATGGAATTGTGTATGTTTAAGTATTTACACGATTTTAAGGCTATTAAGGTGTTTTTGTGAGTTTTGAAGGCAGGAAACAGGGTAAAACAGGGCAAGATCGGAAGAGGAGCAAACAGACCCAGAACGGCCCAGCTCGGGAGCAGCTCGACGAGCCGCTCGAGCCGAGCTGGGTGCCGAGTGGCGGTAAACGGTACCGAGTGGGGTCCCACCTAGACCCCAGTGACGTGGCAAGTTCGAGGGCAGGCCGCTCGGCCGGGTCAGGACCCAGCTCGAGCCGAGCGGCCCAGTTCTGGCCCAGACAACGCCTGTTCGATTCAGCAACGTATATATATGTGTATTTCGTCATTCAGACGGAGGATTCGTCGCGAAAATAGCCCTGCATCCATCTTAGAAATAATTAGGGAGATCGAGACGTCAATCGGAGAGAGCCCAGCCATAAACCATCATCAATCCACACTCCTTTCATACCCATATCAGATTACAACCTGATTTCGCCATCCATCCAATTCCACAAGGGTTCCGAGTGCTAATCGAGGGAGAATCAAGCAATTGAAGAGACGGAGAAGGAACGTGAGATTGCTCCTACACTAGGGTTTCACAATTCTTATCTATTCCTTTCTATTACTTTGATTATTGTTATGAATTGCTTAGCCATGAGGATTGCTTGTAATCTCATGGGCTAATTTCCTATACAGTTCTAGGGTTTGATGGATTGATTTAATTGATTTGGGGATTTAGACCAAAGATTGGGATTTTATGCAGTTGAGCTTTTGATTTTACTTATTTTACTAAGACATGTTAATCTGCTTCGTAACGTCTTCATAATATATTCATGACATCCGCTATAATGCTTGGATTATTGTGTTAGCTTGTGTGCGTTCATGATTGGTATTGTCTATCTGTTAGGGATTAGAGTAGCTCCGCTATAAGCACTTTAATTTCATGAACTGGTTAATCAAATACTTGATTAGTTTAGTGGAACAATGCAATTAGACAATCAAGTAGGAAGTGAATAGAACCTTGTAGTAATTCCAGAAAATATCTTGTTAGTCGAACTTACCATCCGGAGGTATTGTTGTTCGCTGGATTAGTATCTAGGAATAAGGCTTGGTAATATTTGCGCACCTTAGGATTTAAACCAGATTATACTGTTAGCTTAGAATCGAATCATATTCGGTGGGATAGCAGGGATATGTGGTGTATTTTCAGTAGAACTGCATGAATGAACAATCGTAAGTTTAATAACCCAAATTAATTGGTCAATACCTGATACCTTAGAACTGTTTGTTATATCTTGATTAGACACTTGCTTTTATTTCTCCTTGCTTTTAATTAATTCAGTTATTTAATATTTCGTAATTTAGATTAATTCAAAACAAAACATTGGAAATTGGTTACTCAATTCTGATTAATTAGTAATTTATAGAATAAATAAATAATTAGTTGTCTTAGCGGGATCGATAATTTAACTTGGGTACATGTTGCTACAATTGACATCCTTATACTTGAGGATTAAATTATAGTGCATAGAAAAAGCCTATCAATCATCTTAATGATCAACATCATTATAATCATCATCATCCTCATCATGATCATCATCATGATCATTATAATCATCATCATGATCATCATGATCGTGATCATGATCATCATCATCGTGGTCATCATCATCATGATCATCATCATATCATGACCATGATCATCATCAACATCATCATCATGGTCATCATCATCATCGTCATGATCATCATCATCACGATCATCATCATCATCATCATCATGATCATTTTCATGATCATCATCATGATCATGATCATGATCATGATCATCATCATCATCATCATCATCATGACCATCATGATAATGATCAGCACCATGATCATCATCATGATCATCATGATCATAATCATCATCATGATCATGATCATCATCTCCATCATGACCATCATGATCATGATCATGATCATCATGATCACAATCATCATCATTGTCTTCATCATCATCATCATGATCACAATCATCATCATTGTCTTCATCATCATCTTCATGATCATCATCATTATCGTGATCATGATTATCGTCGTCATTATCATTATCATGATCATGATCATGTTCATCATAATCATCATCATGGTCATCATCATCACTATCATCATCATCATCATCATGATCGTCGTCATCATCATGATCATTATCATCATCATCATCATCATGATCATCATGATCGTCATGATCATTATCATGATCATCATCATGATGATGATGACCACAATCATCATGATCATCATCATCAAGATTATCATAATCATATGATCATGATGATCATCATCATCAGAATCATGATCATCATCATGATCATGATCATCATTATCGTTATGATCATTATGATCATGATTATCATTCTGATCATGATCATGATCATGACCATCATCGCATCATCTTCATCATCATCATGATTATCACCAAAATCATGATCATTATGATGACCATCATCATCATCATAATCACGATCGACACCATGATCATGATCATTATCTTCATTATGATCATGATCATGATCATCATGATCCGGATCATAATCATGATCATGATCATTATGATCAGGATCATGATCATCATCATCATGGTCATCGTCATCATGATCATCATCATCATGATCGTCATCATCATCATCGTCATGATCATTATGATCATGATCATCATCATCACGATCATGATCATCTTCATGAACATAATCATCATCGTGATCATCATAATGACCAACATCATTATAATCATCATCATCCTCATCATCATTATCATCATCATGATCATCATCATCTTCTTCATCATATCATGACCATCATCATCATCATGATCATCATGATCATCATCATTATCATCATGATCATCATTACCATCATCATGACCATCATCATCATCATCATGAACATCATGATCATCATCATCAACATCGTGATCGTGATCATAATAATGATCGTCATCATCATTATCATCATCATCGTGATCGTGGTCATCATCATCACGGTCATCATCGTCATGGTCATCGTCATCATGATCATCATCATCATGATCATCATCATCATCATCATGATCAAAATCATCATCATCATGATCATCATCATAATCATTATCATCAACATCATCATGATCAAAATCATCATCGTGATCATCATCATCATCATCATCATCATCATCAATATCATCATCATCATCATCATCATCATCATCATGATCGAAATCATCATCACCATAATCATCATCATCAATATCATGATTATCATCATGATCATCATGGTCATCATCATCATCATGGTCATCTTCATCATCGTCATGATAATCATCATTATCATTATCATGATCATCATCATCGATCATCATCATGATCATCTTAATGATCATCATCATTATCATCATCATCATGATAATCATCATGATCGTCATTATCATTATCATGATCATCATGATCATCATCTTGATCATCATCATGATAGTGATCATCATTATCATTGTCATCATCATGATCATCATCATTATTATCATGGTCATCATCATCATGATCATAACAATCATCACAATCATCATCATCATCATCATCATCATCACGATCATCATGATCAGCATCGTCATGATCATCACCATCATCATCATCACGATCATCATGATCATCATCGTGATCATCATGATCAACATCATGATCGTGATCATAATCATCATCATCATAATCATGATCGTGATCATCATGATCATGATCGTTATGATCTTCATCAGGATCATCAGGATCATCATGATCATCATCATCATCATGATCGTCATGATCATCATCATGATGATCATAATAATCATGATCATCATGATCATGATTATAATCATCATATGATCATGATAATCATCATCATGGTCATCATCATGATTATCATCATGATCATAATAATCATAATCATCATCATCATCATTATAATGATCATCATCATAATCATCATCATCATTATAATGATCATCATCGTGATCATCATCATCACCATCATCAACATCATCATCATGATCATCATCATGATCATGATCATCCTCATTGTCAATATGATTATCGTCATCCTCATCATCACATCATCATCATCATCATCATGATCATCATCAGCATCATCATTATCATCATCAGCATCATCATTATCATCATTATCATGATAATGATTATCATCATCATGGTCATCATCATCGTGATCGTCATCATCATCATCATGATCATTATTAGCGTAATCATCATCATCATCACCATCATCATCATCATCATCATCATGATCATCATCATCTTTTTCTTCTTCATCATGATGATCAAAAACATCATGATCATGACAACGATCATCATCATGATCATTATCATGATCATCATGATCATGATCATGATCATCATATCATGGTCATCGTCATCATGATCATCATCATATCATGACCATCATCATTATCATGGTCATTATCATTATCATCAAGATCATCATCACCATCATCATGACCATCATCATCATGAACATCATGAACATGATGATCATCATCATCATGATCATCATCATCAATATCATGATCGTCATCATCATTATAATCATGATCATAATCATTATGATGATGATGATCATCATAATCATCACGATCACGATCATCATCGTGATCATCACGATTATGATCATCATTACAATCATGATCATCATCACGATGATCATCATCATCATCATTGTCATGATCATTATGATCATGATCAACATCATCACGATCATGATCATCATCATGAACATAATCATCATCGTGATCATCATAATGATCAACATCATTATAATCATCATCATCCTCATCATCATTATCATCATCATGATCATCATCATCTTCTTCATCATAATGATCATCATCATCATGATCATTATATTCATCATCATGATCATCATGATCATGATCATGATCATCATCATCATGGTCATCATCATCATGATCATCATCATATCATGACCATGATCATCATCATGGTCATCATCATCATCGTCATGATCATCATCATCATCACGATCATCATCATCATGATCATGATCATTTTCATGATCATCATCATGATCATGATCATCATCATCGTCGTCATCATCATCATCATCATCATGACCATCATGATCATGATCAGCATCATGATCATCATCATGATCATCATGACCATAATCATCATCATGATCATGATAATCATCTTCATCATGACCATCATGATCATGATCATGATCATCATGATCACGATCATCATCATTATCTTCATCAAGATCATGATCATCATCATCATCTTCATGATCATCATCATTATTGTGATCATGATCATCGTCGTCATTATAATTATCATGATCATAATCATGTTCATCATCATCATCATCATGGTCATCATCATCACTATCATGATCATCATCATCATCATGATCGTCGTCATCATCATGGTCATCATCATCATCATCGTGATCATCATGATCATTATGATCATCATCATCATGATCATCATGATCGTCATGATCATGATCATCATCATCATCATGATCATCACGATCGTCATGATCATTATCATGATCATCATCATGACGATGATGTTCACAATCATCATGATCATCATCATCATGATTATCATGATCATATGATCATGGTCATCATCATCATCAGAATCATAATCATCATAATGATCATCATCATCATGATCATCTCCATCATGATCATGATCATGATCATCATCATTATCATTATGATCATGATCATGATCATCATCATCATCGCATCATCTTCATCAACATCATGATTATCATCATGATCATGATCATGATGATGATGATGATAATCATCATAATCACGATCGTCATCATGATCATGATCATTATCTTCATTATGATCATGATCATGATCATCACGATCAGGATCATGATCATCATCATCATGGTTATCATCATCATCATCATGATCATCATCATCATTATCGTCATGATCATTATGATCATGATCATCATCGTCACGATCATGATCATCATCATGAACATAATCATCATCGTGATCATCATAATGATCAACATCATAATAATCATCATCATCCTCATCATCATTATCATCATCATGATCATCATCATCTTCTTCATCATGATGATCATCATCATCACGATCATGATGATCACGATCATTATCATGATCATTGATCATCATCATTATGGTCATCATCATGATCATCATAATATCATGACCATCATCATCATCATGATCATCATGATCATCATCATTATCATCATGATCATCATCACCATCATCATGACCATCATCATCATCATGAACATCATGATCATCATCATCAATATCGTGATCATCATCATCATCGTGATCGTGATCATCATCATCATGGTCATCATCGTCATGGTCATCGTCATCATGATCATCATCATCATTGTCATGATCATTATGATCATGATCAACATCATCACGATCATGATCATCATCATGAACATAATCATCATCGTGATCATCATAATGATCAACATCATTATAATCATCATCATCCTCATCATCATTATCATCATCATGATCATCATCATCTTCTTCATCATAATGATCATCATCATCATGATCATTATATTCATCATCATGATCATCATGATCATGATCATGATCATCATCATCATGGTCATCATCATCATGATCATCATCATATCATGACCATGATCATCATCAACATCATCATCATGGTCATCATCATCATCGTCATCATCATCATCATCATCACGATCATCATCATCATGATCATGATCATTTTCATGATCATCATCATGATCATGATCATCATCATCGTCGTCATCATCATCATCATCATCATCATCATGACCATCATGATCATGATCAGCATCATGATCATCATGATCATAATCATCATCATGATCATGATAATCATCTTCATCATGACCATCATGATCATGATCATGATCATCATGATCACGATCATCATCATTGTCTTCATCATGATCAGGATCATCATCATCATCTTCATGATCATCATCATTATTGTGATCATGATCATCGTCGTCATTATAATTATCATGATCATAATCATGTTCATCATCATCATCATCATGGTCATCATCATCACTATCATGATCATCATCATCATCATGATCGTCGTCATCATCATGGTCATCATCATCATCATCGTGATCATCATGATCATTATGATCATCATCATCATGATCATCATGATCGTCATGATCATGATCATCATCATCATCATGATCATCATGATCGTCATGATCATTATCATGATCATCATCATGACGATGATGTTCACAATCATCATGATCATCATCATCATGATTATCATGATCATATGATCATGGTCATCATCATCATCAGAATCATGATCATCATCATCATGATCATCTCCATCATGATCATGATCATGATCATCATCATTATCATTATGATCATGATCATGATCATCATCATCATCGCATCATCTTCATCAACATCATGATTATCATCATGATCATGATCATGATGATGATGATGATAATCATCATAATCACGATCGTCATCATGATCATGATCATTATCTTCATTATGATCATGATCATGATCATCACGATCAGGATCATGATCATCATCATCATGGTTATGATCATCATCATCATGATCATCATCATCATTATCGTCATGATCATTATGATCATGATCATCATCGTCACGATCATGATCATCATCATGAACATAATCATCATCGTGATCATCATAATGATCAACATCATAATAATCATCATCATCCTCATCATCATTATCATCATCATGATCATCATCATCTTCTTCATCATGATGATCATCATCATCACGATCATGATGATCACGATCATTATCATGATCATTGATCATCATCATTATGGTCATCATCATGATCATCATAATATCATGACCATCATCATCATCATGATCATCATGATCATCATCATTATCATCATGATCATCATCACCATCATCATGACCATCATCATCATCATGAACATCATGATCATCATCATCAATATCGTGATCATCATCATCATCGTGATCGTGATCATCATCATCATGGTCATCATCGTCATGGTCATCGTCATCATGATCATCATCATCATTGTCATGATCATTATGATCATGATCAACATCATCACGATCATGATCATCATCATGAACGTAATCATCATCGTGATCATCATAATGATCAACATCATTATAATCATCATCATCCTCATCATCATTATCATCATCATGATCATCATCATCTTCTTCATCATAATGATCATCATCATCATGATCATTATATTCATCATCATGATCATCATGATCATGATCATGATCATCATCATCATGGTCATCATCATCATGATCATCATCATATCATGACCATGATCATCATCAACATCATCATCATGGTCATCATCATCATCGTCATGATCATCATCATCATCACGATCATCATCATCATGATCATGATCATTTTCATGATCATCATCATGATCATGATCATCATCATCGTCGTCATCATCATCATCATCATCATCATCATGACCATCATGATCATGATCAGCATCATGATCATCATCATGATCATCATGATCATAATCATCATCATGATCATGATAATCATCTTCATCATGACCATCATGATCATGATCATGATCATCATGATCACGATCATCATCATTGTCTTCATCATGATCATGATCATCATCATCATCTTCATGATCATCATCATTATTGTGATCATGATCATCGTCGTCATTATAATTATCATGATCATAATCATGTTCATCATCATCATCATCATGGTCATCATCATCACTATCATGATCATCATCATCATCATGATCGTCGTCATCATCATGGTCATCATCATCATCATCATCGTGATCATCATGATCTTATGATCATCATCATCATGATCATCATGATCGTCATGATCATGATCATCATCATCATCATGATCATCATGATCGTCATGATCATTATCATGATCATCATCATGACGATGATGTTCACAATCATCATGATCATCATCATCATGATTATCATGATCATATGATCATGGTCATCATCATCATCAAAATCATGATCATCATAATGATCATCATCATCATGATCATCTCCATCATGATCATGATCATGATCATCATCATTATCATTATGATCATGATCATGATCATCATCATCATCGCATCATCTTCATCAACATCATGATTATCATCATGATCATGATCATGATGATGATGATGATAATCATCATAATCACGATCGTCATCATGATCATGATCATTATCTTCATTATGATCATGATCATGATCATCACGATCAGGATCATGATCATCATCATCATGGTTATCATCATCATCATCATGATCATCATCATCATTATCGTCATGATCATTATGATCATGATCATCATCGTCACGATCATGATCATCATCATGAACATAATCATCATCGTGATCATCATAATGATCAACATCATAATAATCATCATCATCCTCATCATCATTATCATCATAATGATCATCATCATCTTCTTCATCATGATGATCATCATCATCACGATCATGATGATCACGATCATTATCATGATCATTGATCATCATCATTATGGTCATCATCATGATCATCATAATATCATGACCATCATCATCATCATGATCATCATGATCATCATCATTATCATCATGATCATCATCACCATCATCATGACCATCATCATCATCATGAACATCATGATCATCATCATCAATATCGTGATCATCATCATCATCGTGATCGTGATCATCATCATCATGGTCATCATCGTCATGGTCATCGTCATCATGATCATCATCATCATTGTCATGATCATTATGATCATGATCAACATCATCACGATCATGATCATCATCATGAACATAATCATCATCGTGATCATCATAATGATCAACATCATTATAATCATCATCATCCTCATCATCATTATCATCATCATGATCATCATCATCTTCTTCATCATAATGATCATCATCATCATGATCATTATATTCATCATCATGATCATCATGATCATGATCATCATGATCATGATCATCATCATCATCATCATGGTCATCATCATCATGATCATCATCATATCATGACCATGATCATCATCAACATCATCATCATGGTCATCATCATCATCGTCATGATCATCATCATCCTCACGATCATCATCATCATGATCATGATCATTTTCATGATCATCATCATGATCATGATCATCATCATCGTCGTCATCATCATCATCATCATCATCATCATGACCGTCATGATCATGATCAGCATCATGATCATCATCATGATCATCATGATCATAATCATCATCATGATCATGATAATCATCTTCATCATGACCATCATGATCATGATCATGATCATCATGATCACGATCATCATCATTGTCTTCATCATGATCATGATCATCATCATCATCTTCATGATCATCATCATTATTGTGATCATGATCATCGTCGTCATTATAATTATCATGATCATAATCATGTTCATCATCATCATCATCATGGTCATCATCATCACTATCATGATCATCATCATCATCATGATCGTCGTCATCATCATGGTCATCATCATCATCATCATCGTGATCATCATGATCATTATGATCATCATCATCATGATCATCATGATCGTCATGATCATGATCATTATCATCATCATGATCATCATGATCGTCATGATCATTATCATGATCATCATCATGACGATGATGTTCACAATCATCATGATCATCATCATCATGATTATCATGATCATATGATCATGGTCATCATCATCATCAGAATCATGATCATCATAATGATCATCATCATCATCAGAATCATGATCATCATGATCATCTCCATCATGATCATGATCATGATCATCATCATTATCATTATGATCATGATCATGATCATCATCATCATCGCATCATCTTCATCAACATCATGATTATCATCATGATCATGATCATGATGATGATGATGATAATCATCATAATCACGATCGTCATCATGATCATGATCATTATCTTCATTATGATCATGATCATGATCATCACGATCAGGATCATGATCATCATCATCATGGTTATCATCATCATCATCATGATCATCATCATCATTATCGTCATGATCATTATGATCATGATCATCATCGTCACGATCATGATCATCATCATGAACATAATCATCATCGTGATCATCATAATGATCAACATCATAATAATCATCATCATCCTCATCATCATTATCATCATAATGATCATCATCATCTTCTTCATCATGATGATCATCATCATCACGATCATGATGATCACGATCATTATCATGATCATTGATCATCATCATTATGGTCATCATCATGATCATCATAATATCATGACCATCATCATCATCATGATCATCATGATCATCATCATTATCATCATGATCATCATCACCATCATCATGACCATCATCATCATCATGAACATCATGATCATCATCATCAATATCGTGATCATCATCATCATCGTGATCGTGATCATCATCATCATGGTCATCATCGTCATGGTCATCGTCATCATGATCATCATCATGATCATCATCATCATCATCATCATGATCAAAATCATCATCATCATGATCATCATCATAATCATCATTACGATCATCATCATCATCTTCTTCATCATGATCATGATGATGATGATCATCATCAACATCATGATTATCATCATGATCATCATGGTCATCATCATCATTATCATCATCATCATCATGGTCATCATCATCATCGTCATGATAATCATCATTATCATTATCATGATCATCATCATCATCATGATCATCTTCATGATCATCATCATGATCATCTTCATGATAATCATCATCATCATGAACATGATCATCATCATCATGATCATCATCATCATCGTCATTATCATTATCATGATCATCATGATCATCATCTTGATCCTCATCATGATAGTGATCATCATTATCATTGTCATCATCATGATCATCATCATTATTATCATGGTCATCATCATCATGATCATAACAATCATCACAATCATCATCATCATCATCATCATCACGATCATCATGATCAGCATCATCATGATCATCACAATCATCATCATCATGATCATCATCATCACGATCATCATGATCATCATGATCATCATCGTCATCATCATCATGATCATCACCATCACGATCATGATCATCATAATGGACATAATCATCATCATGATCATCATGATCGTGATTATCATCATGATCAACATCATTATCATCATCATCATCATCATCTTCATCATGATGATCATCATCATCATCATGATCATGATCGTCATCATGATGATCTCGATCATCATCAAGATCATCATCATGATCATCATCGTAATGATCATCATTATCATTATCATCATCATGATCATCATCATATTAAAACGATTACACGTTCCCAAATAGCAAAGCAACAGATTCGACCTTTAGATCATTAGGATGCCACATTTAACCAATATTGGAGCAAGATTCCTAAGAAAAAAAAGTTATTTTTAGATTAGCTCTATTTCTTTAATGCTTTTGGCTAGAGCTTTTTTGGGCCGACTTGTGGCTCTTTTTCTCTTTGCCATTCCCACAACATCTTTATCTTCTGTCTCATTTTCTTTATTTTCATTTACCTTTTATAATATTACATAGTTCGATCATCATCATCATGATCATGATCATCATCATCATGATCATCATCGTGATCATCATGATCATCATCATGATCGTGATCATAATCATCATCATCATCATAGTAATCATGATCGTGATCATCGCGAACATGATCATCATCATCATCACCATGATCATCATCATGATGATCATCATGATCATCATCATCATGATCGTCATGATCATCATCATGATAATCATCATCATGATCATCATCATCATGATTATCATCATCATATGATCACGATCATCATCGTCATTGTCATCATCATCATCATGATCAACATCATAATCTTCATCAAGATCATGATCATCATCACGATCAACATCATCATCGTCATGATCATCATCATCATCATAATCATCATCACGATCTTCATCCTGATTATCATTATCATCATCATCATCATCTTCATCTTCATGATCATCATCATGATTATCATCATGATCATCATCAACATCATCATCATCATGGTCATCATCATCATCATCATCGTCATGATCATCATCATCATCACGATCATCATCATCATCATGATCATGATCATCATGATCATCATGACCGTCATGATTATGATCAGCATCATGATAATCATCATGATCATCATAATCATAATCATCATCATGATCATGATCATCATCTTCATCATGACCATCATCATGATTATGATCATGATCATGATCATGATTATGATCATGATCATGATCACGATTATCATCATTGTCTTCATCACGATCATCATGTTCATGATCATCATCATCATCTTCATGATCATCATCATTATGTGATCATGATCATCGTTGTCATTATCATGATCATGATCATGTTCATCATCATCATCATCATCATGGTCATCATCATCACTACCATGATCATCATCATCATCATGATCGTCATCATCATCATGGTCATCATCATCATCATTACCATCATCACGATCATGACTATCATCATGATTATTGTGATCATAATCATCATCATAATCATCATCATCGTGATCATCATGATCATGATGATCATCATCATCATGATCATCATGATCGTCATGATCATGATCATGATCATCATCATGATCATCATGATCGTCATGATCATTATCATGATCATGATCACAATCATCATGATCATCATCATTGTGATTATAATCATGATCATCATCATGATCATGATCATCATTATCATCATAATGATCATCATCATGATCATCACCATCATCATCATGATCATGATCATGATCATGATCATCATCATTATCATTATGATCGTGATCATGATCATGATCATCATCGCATCATCTACATCATCATCATGATTATCATCATGATCATGATCATGTTCATGATGATCATCATCATTATAATCACGATCGTCATCATGATCATGATCATTATCTTCATCATGATCATGATCATGATCATCAAGATCAGGATCATGATCATCATCATGGTCATCATCATCATGATCATCATCATCATGTTCGTCATGATCATTATGATCATGATCATCATCATCACGATCATGATCATCATCATGAACATAATCATCATCGTGATCATCATAATGATCAACATCATTATAATCATCGCCATCCTCATCATCATTATCATCATCATGATCATCATCATCTTCTTCATCATGATGATCATCATCATCATGATCATGATGATCACGATCATCATTATGATCATTGATCATCATCATCATGGTCATCATCATGATCATCATCATATCATGACCATCATCATCATCATAATCATCATGATCATCATCATCTTAATCATGACCATCATCATCATGATGAACATCATCATCATCATCATCAACATTGTGATCACGATCATCATCATTGTCTTCTTCATGATCATCATCATCATCATCATCATCATCATCATCATTATCGTGATCATGATTATCGTTGTCATTATCATTATCATGATCGTCGTCATCATCATGATCATCATCATCATCATGATCATCATCATCATAATGATCGTCGTCATCATCATTATCGTGATCATGATTATCATTGTCGTTATCATTATCATGATCGTCGTCCTCATCATGATCATCATCATCATCATGATCGTCGTCATCATCATCACCATCATCATCATGATCGTCGTCATCATCATGATTATCAGCATCATATGATCATGATCATGATCATCATCAGAATCATGATCATCATAATGATCATGATCATCATTGTCATCATAATGATCATCATCATCATGATCATCACCATCATCATCATGATCATGATCATGATGAGGATCATCATCATTATCATTATGATCATCATCATCATCATCATCGCATCATCTTCATCATCATCATGACTATCATCAAGATCATGATCATGATGATGACCATCATCATCATCATAATCACGATCGTCGTCATGATCATGATCATTATCTTCATTATGATCATGATCATTGTGATCAGGATCATGATCATCATCATCATGGTCATTGTCATCATGATCATCATCATCATGATCGTCATCATCATCATCGTCATGATCATTATGATCATGATCATCATCATCACGATCATGATCATCATCATGAATATAATCATCATCGTGATAATCATAATGATCAACATCATTATAATCATCATCATCCTTATCATCATTATCATCATCATGATCATCATCATCTTCTTCATCATGATGATCATCATCATCATGATCATGATGATCACGATCATCATCATGATCATTGATCATCATCATCATGGTCATCATCATGATCATCATCATATCATGACCATCATCATCATCATAATCATCATGATCATCATCATCTTAATCATGACCATCATCATCATGATGAACATCATGATCATCATCATCAACATTGTGATCGACATCATCATCATGATCGTGATCATAATAATGATCATCATCATCGTCATTATCATCATCATCGTGATCATGATCATCATCATCATGGTGTTGGATTGTATACTAAAAGTCTAGCTTTAGTATGAACAATGTTATAACAATATTTGAAATGAGAATCATATGATCAAATGATTGCATCTTATAATTTATTTTATATGCATGATGCAATAGTCCACTTATTTTATACTGTAGATAATATGTTGTGCGACAACACGCGGAAGATCATATTATCAGTTTCCTTATAAAGTATAAACAGATGCTCACAACTGAGATAGACGGGGACTCTCTATCGGTATGGTTGTAGTGTGGTTTGGTATTAGCTTGTCTTGGCTATAGAATCACATTAGTGCACTTGTGTGTATTGAGTAGGACCGCCTGAGATCGTTCGACTTATACTGACTTATAGAAGAACTTGATCTCTGTTATTATGGAAGTTCATGCTCTTAATCCCTATACAATAACCTCGACACGTAGGGCAGTATGTATTTCTTTGATTCATCAATGGGTGAGATTTATAAGTATTAAATCAACAAACTCGGTGAGTTGGGAAGTAGTGCTGTATCTATGGTGTGCTGTTGATTGTAGAAGGAATCCATGTCCGTAATAGGTTGATGATGTCCCCTTGAGGAGCTCATAAGGTTTATCATGTAAATCTTGCAAGTGGATTAATTTCCGGCATGATAAAAAGGTTGAGTGGTACTACTCTCGGATGAGATATTAATTAATTAGAGTTGTCAGTAACTTAATTAATTAATGGACATTGAATATCTTAAACATGGGGAGACTATCGGGCTCATAATAAGAAGGAGCCCAGAACATAATTTGGGATTGGACGGGTAGTGCAGTAATAATATTTTAGTGGACTATATTATTATTATTGGATTTAATTAAAAGCTTTGGGCTAAGCTTGGTTAATTAAATTCAATTGAGGCCCAGCCCAATTTCTCCTTCTGGTCCCTGCTGTAGCCCAAGTATATAAGTCATCTCAGTTCCTGTTAAACCTAAGTCAGTACCTCATTTGACATACGGTAGAAATAGAGAGCAGATTGAGAGAACTCTGGGGACTGTTGACCACCCAACACCAGAGTTGACTTTGGGACATACGGCAGAAGATCAGAGGTAGTTCTCTGCAGTTCATCCTCTACACCAACCCAGAAGTACGGTAAACATGATTTTTTACTTCTGCTTATTTGTTTGCCTGAAATTCCTAACGAACACGTTGAACCGCACGATCCAATTGCCAACAATTGGTATCAGAGCGTTGGTGTCGTGGTGAAATGTGAGACGCTAGGTGGGTTGTGTTTATGTGATTATTTGATTAATCGGGTTATAATCGCATGATTGTAAGCATGATTTTAAGGGTTGTGTAATTGTGAATTATCATGAAACCTTTTATGGATAATCTGCCCTTCGTGTTGCATAATCTTGCTGGACACAATACATACACCATGTAAATCAAACTCAAACACATGATTGTTACATCGCTGCACAACGACGATGAGAGGATGAATTACAATCCTAATTATCATTGGGCTGATTGAAGAAGTACGAAAAGGCGATGGACGGCGGCGCTGATGCCTGCAGATTCACGGCTGGAGAAAGCCCCCTCCTGGTGAAATCGACGATCGAGGAAACTCAGCGGCTGCACTGGTCTGATCGAATGGCAGGAGGCGATGGCGGATGGCGGGTCTGCACGCGTTGCTGCAAGCGGCGCGCTGGTAAGCGGATCGTGGTCTGACGTCGGCTGAAGCGGTGGTGGCCTTGGGCAGCGCGATCGGTGGCGGATCCCGTCCCGGGGGAGGTCTGATCGTCAGGTGGTGGCAATCGGCAACCGGTGGTGGCCTTGGAAGGCGCGATCAGTGGCGGATCCCGTCCCGGGGGAGGTCTGATCGTCAGGCGGCGGCAATCGGCAACCGGCTGTGGCCTTGAGCGGCTCGATCGGTGGCGGATCCCGTCCCGGGGGAGGTCTGGTCGTCGGGCGGCGGCGCTGATGCTCAGTGGGCGCGATGCGCTGATGGCGCGGCTCCGGTGAGCTGTTAGCGCGACTCCGGCAGGCTGACGGCACTATCACCGGAAGCAGCGGCGCTGGTGTTTTCTTCGCGTGACTGCTGCATTCGCGTCTGATTGCTGGGCTATGTGCGTGGTCGGAGACGGACTGATGGCTCCATTCCGGTGGGCTGAGGGAGGCGGCAGCGGCGGCGGGCTGACCGCGTAACTCCGGCAGGCTGACGGCACTGTTGTTGGAAGCTTGGCGCCGGTTGGAGCTTCACTGCCCATTTCTAGCAGCGGCTGGAAGGATGGAGTAGGGCAGCAATTGGATGCATGGGCCTTGTATTAGTATTGGGCTGGGATTTGGGCCCAAAATTTAATTAATAGGAGATTGGGCTGCAGGGCCCTATTTTAATTAAGGTGTATTTGGGATTGATTCTCTAGATCATGGGCTTGATACTTTGCTCCCTATTGGGCCAATTTTTTATTAAAATGGATGTTGGGCCCAATTCAGTAATTAATAGAGGGCTGCTCATTTTTTTTTTGGTTTTGGACTGTTGGGCCCAATTTTATTAAAATGGATATGGGCTGCTGGACCTTAATTGCTGGATTTAATTAATTGTGGGATTGATGTTGGGCCAAGGTTAAATATTGGGCTAGACATTAATGAAGAAATTGGCAGGGTAAATGGGCTTAATTATTTTATTAATGGGTTGCTCATTTTATGCTAATAAAGTTTGGGTCAGCTGGGCATATTTAATTGATCCAACATTTTATGCAATTAATTAATGTTATATAACTGATTTAATTGTTTTACTTGACAATTAATTGTTATATTTGAAAGGTACGTTCTATGTGATTTATTTATTTAAATTGCTGTTAATAGAAGCATGCTAAGTTGTATATTTTATTTCTGAATATTATATACATGTTAAAAACCCTTGGAATTAAATAACTAAGTGGGAGAGGGGATTGGTAATTAATTCCCGCAGCCTCCATTATTGGTTTGTAAGTGATGTGAGTAAACTTGCGTGTTGGCATAGGCCTTCCTCCCTAACGGATGAGTTTATTCACGGATCACTAGCACAGACTTCATTAAATAATTATTGTTTGTAATGTGGCACATAAACTTGCGTGTTGGCATTGGCCTTCCTCCCTAACGGATGAGTTTGTGTGCGGTTCACTAGTACAAACTAATAATTGATGATTGTAGGAAGCTATCCGAGCGCGTGTGTACTTCTCCAACTGTAAGGCACACAAGCTCGCGCAGTGGACTTGGGATCAAATAATGGTGTACACTTAGGTGTAAATAATTAGTATCCTCCCCAACGGAGTCACTGCTATTATTTACATGGCTAAAGAGGAACCGACTATTAATTATTTTGTCATAAAGTTAGGTTGACAAATGAAATTAATGGGTAAAACCTTCTCTTGTAAATGTTCGGGTTTGTAAACGTCCACCCTAACGTGGCTTGCAGACTCACGGTGCTTGAGATGTCGGTGAATTTTATTTTATATTGTTTTGAGGGAAACAATATAAAAGGATAAAATTCGAAGATTTGATCGGAATATTTATTTATGATTCTCTGAATTTCTAATGGTTTTATTTCACTAATTGCTGACTATAAGACATTAATTTTACTTGTCCAAATTAGATGATTAGAAAAGAATCTTGGTTTAGAAAATTACTGCTTAAGAAATAAAAATGTGTTCTCACATAGGATGTTTCATGATGCCTGTTAATGTCTCTAGTGAAGAGATGAGAGGTTCATAGAAATATGATGGTCTCATGTAACTCTTCGGATACTCGAGTAATTTAATATGCGGTAGATCATGATAGAATCTGATGAATGAATTGAAAATACATGGAATAAAAGTTGAAGGGGAAACCTAAGTCAATTTTATTTTCCATAATTGCCTAGATGTTTTGAGTAAGTTTCACCTGAATTACAAGAGGATGTATGTGGTGGAAAACTTCTGACAAAACATGTGGCAAAGGGAAAGCCATTTTCATCATGATGTGAACAAGTTTAATATCTTATTTACTAATGATTTAAACATGATTAGTGATGGCATCTACTGACTCGAACTATGTAGATACTGGAATCACTAAATGTTTTTCACTTAGTAAGGATAAGATTGTAATGACATGGGTAAAACTACAAAGGTAGTGGCTATTGCAGTGGGAGTAGTTTATTTATCTCATGATAAGAATAAACGATTGATTATGAGAAATTATCTTTATGTACATTTTATAGAAAGAATTTGATTTCGGTTTCTATACATTAACGGATGGATACTTCATTTCATTTAAATGACATGGTCATAGTAATGAGGAATGAGGCTATAATCCGTTAAAGTACGTTGGTGGATAATATGTAAACTCTTGAATCATGTACATCCCACAGATGCAACAAATAGTAATTAATAATGCATCTTCTAATATTAGTAAGAGAAAGGAACCTTCAAAGATGAACTAAACATACATTTGGCGTCTAAGATTAGTTCATTTTACTTGAGTAGGATTCAAAAGTTGATAGCCGATAGACCGTAAGGTTTATCTGAAGTGGAAACTATCGGACTTGCGAGTCTTGCTTGGAAGTAAAAATGATTAACTGCCTTTTCAAGGCTGTGGGGTATAGAGCCAAAGATATATATGTTGGAATTAGTTCATTCTGATTCAAGCGAACCTAACATTATCCGGGCGAGAGGTGGTTATGAATATTCGAAGATTATTCTGGATACCAATATATTTAATTGATGCACTGCATGTCTAAGTTCTTGGATTAATTCAAGAATTGAAAGGCTGGTACAGTGAAGCGTCATGAAAAATATATTAAGTCATTACGATCTAATCGTGATGGCGAGTACCTCTTGGGATAGTTAGGAGCTATTAATCAGAAGTTGAGATTAAATCTCAAGTAGTCTACACCGGGCGAGCCCCAGCTGAGTGGTGTGGTGGGTAGAAGGTATAAGGCTCTTATGGTTATAATTAGATAGATGATGAATTATTTGGAATAATTAAATTCATTTTATGGATATGCCCTAGATACAGTAATTCGTGAAACGTTTGTCTGTATATGGGATATTCTAGAAAAATGGAGGGTGATTTATATAGTCCAAAAGATCGAAGGGTAATTGTTAACTCAATAACTAGATTTTTGGAAAAGGACTATGTAATAAATCACAAACCCATGTATAAGTTGTTCTAAAGGAAGTGAGAGGAAAACACTAAGTATAAGTACCAAGTGTACAAGAGGATATACTACAAGGTAAACTGCAACACGTGTCACGTCTGATACACAATTACATGTAGTACCTTGTCGTAGTGGGAGGGTTGTTTGACAACCCATAAAATATATGTTTTGGGAGAGTCGTGAGACTTGGTCCCTAGTAAACATGGTATTGTCCCACGGATACGACGTAGCACTACAAGATTAAAATGCGGAATCTTAGTAAGTTGCAATGAATGTTGAAATAGAATCTACGGATTCTAAATTAAGTCTGGAGCTTGAAGGATCACTAAAATTGTGTAAAAGCCATTGGAAGTGGTCAAAGGAAATAAAAGAGGATCATACGGAAAGGTGAAAACCTTGGAAGCAAAGCTTGTTGCGAAAAAGTGTACTCAGAAAGAAATGGTTCGATTATGAGGGAACATATTCGCTGGTAGCTATGCTAATGTTGATCCGGATTCTTTTATTTATTGCTGCTCATATTGAATTATGAGGAACAACAAATAGATGTCAAGACAGCTTTCCTGATTGGAAGTCTTGAGGAAAACATCTATGTGAAGCAACCAGGGTGATTCATTGCAAAGTACTAATAGCATTTTGATAGTAAGCTTAAAAGTATCCAGCGATGGACTAAAGCAAGCTTTGAGATCGTGAAGCATCTGTTTTGATTAGATAATCCAGTGGCAAGGATTAAAATCAATGAGCGGATGAGTCTTGTGTGTTGTAAAGAGTGACGGAAACGTGGTGGTATTTCTTGTACTATACGTAGATAGTATCTTGCTCATTGGAGACAATGAAAGAGTATTGTCGGGCGTATGGGTACGGTTAATAAAGCGGTAGTGATGAAGGACTTAAGAAAGGCAAAATATATCCTTTTGATCACGGTAATACGGATCACAAGAAAGGATGTTATGCTTATCTCAAGTTTCATAAATGATACAATCCATACTCGTTTAGCATGTGAATTTATCTAAGTAAATGTGTCTTTGAGATACAAAAAGAAGATAAAGGAGATGAAAGCGGTTCCTTATGCTTCGGCAAATAAGGAAGCTTAATCTAAGGAATGCTATGGACGAGGTTGGATATCTGTTTTGCTAAACGCATGAACAGAAGGTATCAATGTAACCCGAATCAAGAATGATGAACTGTAGTACGACATATATGAAGTGCCTGAGAAGGACTGGAATTATATATGAACTTACTGGACAGATTCACTGCTTCTTGTGGATTACGTAGATTCGGATTTTTTAGTCAGATTGGACGGCAGTAAATTCACCTCAAAGGTTATGTGTTTAATTTTAGGAAGTAGAGTCATAATGTGGAGGAGTGTTATATAGAAATATATTTCAGACTCCGGACTCCATCATGGAAAGATGATAAATTGGAGCCTGTGAGGCTGCCAAAGTATCTATATGACTCTAGAAACTTCAAAATGAACTTTGAGGTGTTTCTAAGTTTGCCCAAGGATATCACAATTTACATTGATGGTATTGGTGCAGTTGCAAACTTGAAGAAATCACAAGTCCATAAGACAATTAAACACATGGAGCGTGAGTACCACCTGTTACGAGAAATCGTATAATGAGGGGAAGGTTGTTGTCGCCTAGATTGCATCGGATGATGACCTAGTAAATCCATTTACAAGGACCTTAAAGCGAAAGCTTTTAAGGTCGTGTAGTGGGAGTAGGAATCAGATGTATGGCAGAAGACATGACAGCATAGTCTTTTAGTATAAGTGGGAGATTGTTGGATTGTATACTAAAAGTCTAGCTTTAGTATGAACAATGTTATAACAATATTTGAAATGAGAATCATATGATCAAATGATTGCATCTTATAATTTATTTTATATGCATGATGCAATAGTCCACTTATTTTATACTGTAGATAATATGTTGTGCGACAACACGCGGAAGATCATATTATCGGTTTCCTTACAAAGTATAAACAGATGCTCACAACTGAGATAGACGGGGACTCTCTATCGGTATGGTTGTAGTGTGGTTTGGTATTAGCTTGTCTTGGCTATAGAATCACATTAGTGCACTTGTGTGTATTGAGTAGGACCGCCTGAGATCGTTCGACTTATACTGACTTATAGAAGAACTTGATCTCTGTTATTATGGAAGTTCGTGCTCTTAATCCCTATACAATAACCTCGACACGTAGGGCAGTATGTATTTCTTTGATTCATCAATGGGTGAGATTTATAAGTATTAAATCAACAAACTCGGTGAGTTGGGAAGTAGTGATGTATCTATGGTGTGCTGTTGATTGTACAAGGAATCCATGTCTGTCATAGGTTGATGATGTCCCCTTGAGGAGCTCATAAGGTTTATCATGTAAATCTTGCAAGTGAATTAATTTCCGGCATGATAAAAAGGTTGAGTGGTACTACTCTCGGACGAGATATTAATTAATTAGAGTTGTCAGTAACTTAATTAATTAATGGACATTGAATATCTTAAACATGGGGAGACTATCGTGCTCATAATAAGGAGGAGCCCAGAACATAATTTGGGATTAGACGGGTAGTGCAGTAATAATAT
>JAHCLQ010000559.1:0-12500 GCA_023678885.1 Pogostemon cablin | reverse complement strand
ATCATCATCATCATCATCATCATTTTCATGATCATCATCAACATCATCATCATCATGGTCATCATCATCATCATCGTCATGATCATCATCATCATCACGATCATCATCATCATCATGATCATGATCATCATTATCATCATGACCATCATGATCATGATCAGCATCATGATAATCATCATGATCATCATGATCATAATCATCATCATGATCATGATCATCATCTTCATCATGACCATCATGATCATGATCATGATCATGATTATAATCATGATCATGATCACGATTATCATCATTGTCTTCATCACGATCATCATGTTCATGATCATCATCATCATCATCATGATCATCTTCATGATCATCATCATTATCGTGATCATGATCATTGTTGTCATCATCATGATCATGATCATGTTCATCAACATCATCATCATCATGGTCATTGTCATCACTACCATGATCATCATCATCATCATGATCGTCATCATCATCATGGTCATCATCATCATCATTACCATCATTACGATCATGACTATCATCATGATTATTGTGATCATAATCATCATCATAATCATCATAATCGTGATCATCATCATCATGATCATCTTGATCGTCATGATCATGATCATCATCATCTTCATGATCATCATGATCGTCATGATCATTATCATGATCATCATCATCATGATGATGATCACAATCATCATGATCATCATCATCGTGATTATCATCATCATATGATCATGATCATTATCAGAATCATGATCATCATCATGATCATGATCATCATTATCATCATAATGATCATCATGATCATGATCATCACCATCATCATCATGATCATGATCATGATCATGACCATCATCATTATCATTATGATCATGATCATGATCATCATCGCATCATCTACATCATCATCATTATAATCAAAATCGTCATCATGATCATGATCATTATCTTCATCATGATCATGATCATGATCATCAAGATCAGGATCATGATCATCATCATGGTCATCATCATCATGATCATCATCATCATGATCATCATCATCATGATCGTCATGATCATTATGATCATGATCATCATCATCACGATCATGATCATCATCATGAACATAATCATCATCGTGATCATCATAATGATCAACATCATTATAATCATAGCCATCCTCATCATCATTATCATCATCATGATCATCATCATCTTCTTCATCATGATGATCATCATCATCATGATCATGATGATCACGATCATCATCATGATCATTACAATCATCATCATGATCATCATGATCATCATCATCATCATCATCATGGTCATCATCATCATGATCATCATCATATCATGACCATGATCATCATCAACATCATCATCATGGTCATCATCATCATCTTCATGATCATCATCATCATCATCATCATCATCATTTTCATGATCAACATCACGATCATGATCATCATTATCATCATCATCATGATCATCATCATATTCATCATCATCATGACCATCATGATCATGATCAGCATCATGATCATCATCATGATCATCATGATTATAATCATCATCATGATCATGATCATCATCTTCATCATGAACATCATGATCATGATCATGATCATGATCATGATCATCATGATCACGATCATCATCATTGTCTTCTTCATGATCATCATCATCATCATCATCATCATCATGATCATCATCATTATCGTGATCATGATTATCGTTGTCATTATCATTATCATGATCATGATCATGTTCATCATCATCACTATCATGATCATCATCATCATCATGATCGTCGTCATCATCATGATCATCATCATCATCATCACCATCATCATCATGATTATCATCATCTTCTTCATCATGATGATCATGATCATCATCAAAATCATGATCATCATAATGATCATGATCATCATTATCATCATAATGATCATCATCATCATGATCATCACCATCATCATCATGATCATGATCATGATGAGGATCATCATCATTATCATTATGATCATGATCATCATGATCATCGCATCATCTTCATCATCATCATGACTATCATCAAGATCATGATCATGATGATGACCGTCATCATCATCATAATCACGATCGTCGTCATGATCATGATCATTATCTTCATTATGATCATGATCATCGTGATCAGGATCATGATCATCATCATCATGGTCATTGTCATCATGATCATCATCATCATGATCGTCATCATCATCATCGTCATGATCATTATGATCATGATCATCATCATCACGATCATGATCATCATCATGAATATAATCATCATCGTGATAATCATAATGATCAACATCATTATAATCATCATCATCCTCATCATCATTATCATCATCATGATCATCATCATCTTCTTCATCATGATGATCATCATCATCATGATCATGATGATCACGGTCATCATCATGATCTTTGATCATCATCATCATGGTCATCATCATGATCATCATCATATCATGACCATCATCATCATCATAATCATCATGATCATCATCATTATCATCATGATCATCATCATCATAATCATGACCATCATCATCATCATGAACATCATGATCATCATCATCAACATTGTGATCGTCATCATCATCATGATCGTGATCATAATAATGATCATCATCATCGTCATTATCATCATCATCGTAATCATGATCATCATCATCATGGTCATCATCGTCGTGGTCATCGTCATCCTGATCATCATCATCGTGATCGTCATCATCATGATGGTGATGATCATCATCATCATCATCAAAATCATCATCATCAAGATCATCATAATCATCATCACGATCATCATCGTCATCATCATCTTCTTCATCATGATCATGATGATGATGATGATCATCATCATCATCAACATCATGATTATCATCATGATCATCATGGTCATCATCATCATCATCATCATGGTCATAATCATCATCGTCATGATAATCATCATTATCATCATCATGATCATCATCATCGATCATCATCATGATAATCTTCATGATCATCATCATTATCATCATCATCATGATCATGATTATGATCATCATCATGATCATGATCATGATCATGATCATCATCATGATCATCATTATCATGATCGTCATTATCATTATCATCATCATCATGATCATCATCTTGATCATCATCATGATATTGATCATCATTATCATTGTCATCATCATGACCATCATCTTATTATCATGGTCATCATCATCATGATCATAACAATCATCACAATCATTATCATCATCATCATCATCATCATCACGATCATCATGATCAGCATCGTCATGATCATCACCATCATCATCATCATCATGATCATCATCATCACGATCATCATGATCATCATTGTGATCATCATGATCAACATCATGATCGTGATCATAATCATCATCATCATAATCATGATCGTGATCATCATGATCATGATCGTTATGATCTTCATCATGATCATCATCATCATCATGATCGTCATGATCATCATCATGATGATCATAATAATCATGACCATTATCATCATGATTATAATCATCATATGATCATGATAATCATCATCATGGTCATCATCATGATCATCATCATGATCATAATAATCATGATCATTATCATAATCATCATCATCATTATAATGATCATTATCATAATCATCATCATCACCATCATCATCATCATGATCATCATCATGATCATGATCATCATCATTGTCAATATGATCATCGTCATCATCATCATCACATCATCATCATCGTCATGATCATCATCAGCATCATCATTATCATCATCATCGTGATCATAATCATCATCATCTTGATCATTATCATCATCATCATCATCATCATCATCATTATCATCATCATGATTATCATCATCTTCTTCTTCTTCATTATGATGATCAACAACATCATGATCATGATCACGATCATCATCATGATCATGATCATGATCATGATCATCATATCATAGTCATCATCATCATGATCATCATCGTATCATGACCATCATCATTATCGTGGTCATCATCATTATCATCATTATCATCATCACCATCACATGACCATCATCATCATGATCATCATCATCAATATCATGATCGTCATCATCATTATAATTGTGATCATAATCATTATGATGATGATGATCATCATCATCACGATCATGATCATCATCGTGATCATCACGATTATGATCATCATCACAATCATGATCATCATCACCATGATCGTCATCATTATCATCGTCATGATCATTATGATCATGATCATCATCATCACGATCATGATCATCATCATGAACATAATTATCATCGTGATGATTATAATGATCAACATCATTATAATTATCATCATCCTCATCATCATTATCACCATCATCATCATCTTCTTCTTCTTCATCATGATGATCATCATCATCATGATCATGATGATCACGATCATCATCATGATCATCATCATGATCATTATAATCATCATCATGATCATCATGATCATGATCATGATCATCATCATCATGACCATCATCATCATGATCATCATCATATCATGACCATGACCATCATCAATATCATCATCATGGTCATCATCATCATCATCGTCATGATCATCATCATCACGATCATCATCATCATCATCATCATCATCATTTTCATGATCATCATCATGATCATGATCATGATCATCATCATCATTAGCATCTTCATGATCGTCATCATCATCATCATCATCTTGACCATCATCATCATCATCAGCATCATGATCATCATCATGATCATCGTGATCATAATCATCATCAAGATCATGATCATCATCTTCATCATGACCATCATGATCATGATCATGATCATCATGATCACGATCATCATCATTGCCTTCATCATGATCATCATGATCATCATCATCATCATCATCTTCATGGACATCATCATTATCATTATCATGATCATCGTCGTCATTATCATTATCATGATCATGTTCATCATCGTCATCATCATGGTCATCATCATCACTATCATGATCAGCATCATCATCATGATCGTCATGATCATCATCATCATCATCATCATGATCATCATGATCGTCATGATCATTATCATGATCATCATCATGATGATGATGATCACAATCATCATGATGATGATGATCACAATCATCATGATCATCATCATCATGATTATCATCATCATATGATCATGGTCATCATCATCATCAGAATCATGATCATCATAATGATCATCATCATCATGATCATCACCATCATCGTCATGATCATGCTCATGATCATGATCATCATCATCATCATTATCATTATGATCATGATCATGATCATCATGATCATCACCATCATCATCATTATCATGATCATGATCATATCATTATCATTATGATCATGATCATGATCATAATAATCACGATCGTCATCATGATCATGATCATTATCTTCATTCATGATCAGGATCATGTCATCATCTTCATGGTCATCATCATCATGATCATCATCATCATGATCGTCATCATCATCATCGTCATGATCATTATGATCATGATCATTATCATCACGATCATGATCATCATCATGAACATAATCATCATCGTGATCATCATAATGGTCAACATCAATATAATCATCATCATCCTCATCATCATTATCATCATCATGATCATCATCATCTTCTTCATCATGATGATCATCATCATCGTGATCATGATGATCACGATCATCATCATGATCATCATCATGATCATTGATCATCATCAACATGGTCATCATAATGATCATCATCATATCATGACCATCATAATCATCATGAACATCATGATCATCGTCATTATCATCATGATCATTATCACCATCATCATGACCATCATCATCATCATGAACATCATGATCATCATCATCAATATCGTGATCGTCATCATCATCATGATCGTGATCATAATAATGATCATAATCATCGTCATTATCATCATCATCGTGATCATGATCATCATCATCATGGTCATCATCGTCATGGTCATCGTCATCATGATCATCATCATCCTGATCATCATTATCATGATCATCATCATCATCATCATGATCAAAATCATCATCATCATGATCATCATCATAATCATCATCACGATCATCATCATCATCATCATCTTCTTCATCCTGATCATGATGATGATCATCATCATCAACATCATGATTATCATCATGATCATCATGGTCATCATCATCATCATCATCATCATGGTCATCATCATCATCGTCATGATAATCATCATTATCATTATCATGACGATCATCATCATCATGATCATCTTCATGATCGTCATCATCATCATGATCATGATCATCATCATGATCATGATCATCATCATCATGATCATCATCGTGATCGTCATTATCATTATCATGATCATCATGATCATCATCATGATCATCATCATGATAGTGATCATCATTAATATTGTCATCATCATGATCATCATCATTATTTTCATGGTCATCATCATCATGATCATAACAATCATCACACTCATCATCATCATCATCATCATCACGATCATCATGATCAGCATCATCAAGATCATCACCATCATCATTATTATCATGATCATCATCATCACGATCATCATGATCATCATCGTGATCATCATGATCATCATCTTGATCGTGATCATAATCATCATCATCATCATCATAATCATGATCGTGATCATCATGATCATGATCGTTATGATATTCATCATGATCATCATAATCATCATGATTGTCATGATCATCATCATAATCATCATGATCATCATGATGATCATAATAATCATGATCATCATCATCCTGATTATAATTACCATATGATCATGATAATCATCATCATGGTCATCATCATGATCATCATCATAATCATCATCATCATTATAATGATCATCATCATAATCATCATCATCATTATAATGATCATCATCGTGATCATCGTCATCACCATCATCATCATGATCATCATCATGATCATGATCATTATCATTATCAATATGATCATCGTCATCGTCATCATCACATCATCATCATCATCATGATCATCATCAGCATCATCATTATCATCATCAGCATCATCATTATCATCATGATCATCATTATCATGATTATCATTATCATGATCATGATCATCATCATCATAGTCATCATCATCATGATCGTCATCATCATCATCATCATGATCATTATTATCATAATCATCATCATCATCATCATGATCATGATCATCACGATCATGATCACCATCATGATCATCATGATCGTGATCATAATCATCATCATCTTGATCATTATCATCATCATTATCATCATCATGATCATTATCATCATCATGATCATCATCATCTTCTTCTTCTTCATCATGATGATCAACAACATCATGATCATGATCACGATCATCATCATGATCATTATCATGGTCATCATGATCATGATCATGATCATGATCATGATCATCATATCAAGGTCTTCGTCATTATGATCATCATCATATCATGACCATCATCATCATCATGGTCATCATCATTATCATCATGATCATCATCACCATCATCATGACCATCATCATCATTAACATCATGATCATGATGATCATCATCATCATGATCATCATCGTCATCATCATTATAGTCGTGATCATAATCATTATGATGATGATGATCATCATCATCATCACGATCATGATCATCATCGTGATCATCATGATTATGATCATCATCACAATCATGATCATCATCACCATCATCATCATCATCATCACGATCATGATCATCATCATGATCATCATCATCGTGATCATCATCTTGATCATCATCAAGATCAATATCATGATCATGATCATCATCATCATGGTCATCATCATCGTGATCATCATCATCATGATCATCATCATCATGACCATTATCATCATGATCTTCATCATCATGGTCATCATCATCATGATCATCATCATCATGATCATCATTATCATCATCATCATCATCATCATCATGATCGTCATGATCATCATCATGATTATGATGATGATGATCATCATCATCGTCATGATCATCATCATGATAATCATCATTACCATGATGATCATCATCATCATCATGATCATCATCATCATGATCATCATGTTCATCATCATTATCATCATTATCATGATCATCATGATCATCATAATCATCATTATCATGATCATCATGTTCATCATCATTATCATCATTATCATTATCATCATTATCATGATCATCATGATCATCATAATATCATCATCATGATTATCATCATCATATGATCACGATCATCATCATCATGGTCATCATCATTTTCATCATGATCATCATGACCATGATCATCATCATCAAGATCCTCATCATCATGGTCATGATCATCATCATCAAGACCATGATCATTATCATGATCAGCATCATTATCGTCATGATCATGATATCATCATAATCATCATCACGATCGTCATAATCATCTTCATCATGATCATGATCATGATCATCATCACGACCCCTATCATCATCATGATCATGATCATGATCATCATTATAATTATCATCATGATTATCATCAACATCATCATCATCATGGTCATCATCATCATCATGATCGTCTTCATCATGATGATATGCTGATCATGATCATCATCATGATCATGATCATCATCATGATCATGTCATGATCATGATCATGATCATGATCGTCATCATCATGGTCATCGTCATCATGATCATCATCATCATCATGATCGTCATCATCATCATGGTCATCATCGTCATCACCATTACCATCATGATCCTCATCACCATCATCACGATCATGATCATCATCACGATCATCGTGATCGTGATCATCATCATCATCTTCATCGTGATCATCATGATCGTGATCATCATGATCATGATCATCATCATTATCTTCATCATGCTCGTCATGATCTTCATCATGATCATCATCATGATCATCATGATCATCATGATCGTCATGATCATCATCATGGTCATCATCATCATCATGATCATCATCATAATCATCATGATTATCATCATCATATCATCATCATGATCATGATCATCATCATGATCATCATTATCATCATAATCATGATCATCATGATAATCATCGTTATAATGATCATCATCGTGATCATCATCATGATCATCACCATCATGATCATGATCATGATCATGTTCATCATCATCATGATCATCACCATCATGATCATGATCATGTTCATCATCATTATCATTATGATCATGATCATCATCATCATCATTATCATCATCACATCATCATCATCGTCATGATCATCATCAGCATCATCATTATCATCATCATGATCATCATCATCATGATTATCATCACTAGAGTTGCAGGTTGCCTCTTACACACTATCAAAAAAGGAGAAACACTTATTTTGCTCTTTTCTTAAGAAATTAAGAGTTCCAGATGGGTTTTCATCAAATATATCTCAAAGTGTTAAGCTGAATGAGCATAAAATTTCTGGTTTGAAAAGTCATGATTGCCATGTACTTTTACAACATCTACTACCTCTTGGAATACGTGTCTTCTCTTAAATTTGTATGTGAACCGCTTATTGAGTTGGGTTTGTTCTTTACTAGCTTGGGATCTAAGAGATTGAGAGTTGATGAGTTAGAAAACATGGAGTCTCAAATTGCCATTACACTTTGCAAGCTGGAACAAGTATTTACACCTTCCTTTTCTGATATTATGGTACATTTGCCTATTCATTTGACATATGAAGAAAAAATTGGTGGGCCAGTCCAGTATCGATGGATGTATCCTATTTAGCGCATGTTGTATGAATTAAAACAATTGATTTGTAACATGGCTTGTCCGGAAGGATCCATAGCAGAAGGCTATATTGCAAAGAAGTGTATGATTTTTTGTTCAAGGTATTTGAATGACAGCAAGACTAAATTCAATGAACCTGAACGAAACTATGATGGTGGATTTCATAATTCTGAAGGTGAAATGTCCATCTTTTCTCAATGTGGACGTCCATTAGGAGCTGGTTCCAACTATATTCTTGATGATGATGAGGTGGAGAAAGCTCACATTTATATTTTGAAGAACTGCGATGAGATACAACCATTTTTCAAGTAAAATTGACTTTGTTCTTTTATATTTTTTTCTCACACATAAGCACATATATAAATATATGCAATTCTCATTAAAGTTATTTACATAGAGTACACCCAAGAGCAATCAAATAATACAAAGAGCACAAATGATGATGGGTGGAATGTCAATTTTATTCGTTGGTTGAGAAATAAAGTGAGTATATCTATGTTTTATTATTTATTACTCAGTTATTTTTAACTAGTTTAAATTTTATGGTTAATTAATTGTAATTTGTGTGTAGGATGAAAACTTGCAAATATATGACAAAAGTGCTAAATCTGATGAGTTATTATCCTTGGCTCGTAGTCCTTCTAAATATGTTAAATGCTTTAATGGTTATATGAGCAATGGATATGGGTTTCTAATTGAAGCTTGTGATAAAAATTGTAAAACCCAAAACTCAGGTGTGTGTGATTGGTGATATAGGTAGTGGACCAGATTATGTTGACTATTATGGTGTGTTGACAGAGATCATTGAAGTGCAATATCTTGGTGGAAAACGTGTGGTTTTATTTAAGTGTAGATGGTTTGATATGTATGACTAGCATTAATTCTTGTTGATTTCTGAAAGTAAATGAGCCATTTATTTTGGCCACACAAGCTTCCCAAGTGTTTTATGCGATGGATAACATGAACAAAGGCTGGAGGGTTGTTCTTAAAACAAAACCTCGAGATCTATATAAGATAGCACAACCAATTGATGATGTGGTTAGCAACGAAGATGAAGTTGGTGAAGCCTATCAACATGATGAGTCTTTCAATTTTGAGTGTAATTACGCAACCACATCAAATGCAGCAGGTTTTGATCATTGGAAAAGGACAGATTTGGATCCAATGATAGTCGACATACCAGCTACTAAGAACAAGAGAAAACACAAAGCAGGTAGAAACCACATCTAATTATTGTAATTTTAATGTCATACTTTTATTTTTCTTTGTAGTTTTAGAATTTTTTTAAAGTTCTTTCATCTTTCATTTATATTTTTCCTATTGTATTGATTTCATTTTATTATTTTTATGAATTTCTTATAATTATTCCCACAGATAAAATCACTGCGTACAAAAGAAGTAAGAGCAGTACCCAAGTAAGACATTAAATTTCTATTTTGCAATTTTTGCTCTTAGCAGAAGTAACTAGTTTATATTATAGTAAGATGTTTTGAATTGCATTTTTGCAGTCTTTGATTTTAGTAGCAGATTTATATGATAATAATTTAGTTTCATGTACTTTACATTTTAAATAGAACATATAAACTTTTTTATATTTATTTGTGGCACCTGTACTTATTTACTTTTTCCGAAATACAGCTTGAAAATAGTATGGTTTAGAAGTAAGAACATTGATATTGCTAGTAATTCTTGCAGGACTTTGGTTAAGAGCTTTGGTAATGCAAGAACTTTTTCTTATTTTTTAGTGTTGAAAAACTTCATGGGGGACATTCTCATGTTAACTTGATTTTCTCTTTTGTGATTTGATAATTTATTTGGATTATTCTTTTTTGGTGTAGAGAGATGTTGCTCATGACCTTCATTAATAACAGCATGTAGACTACTCTGCTCACTAATTTAACTAGGTATTCCTTAGTATTGAACTTCAACATTAATTCTCAATGGCGTGTGCAGGAGTTGTCACTTCCTATGAGAAAAACTCTTCAGGTAATTTTTCTAAAGTTCAATGACGCTAAATACTGATTCTGATGATCAATTTGATGATAATGATGATCATGATCACGATGATGATCATATGATGATGATAATCATGATGATGATGATCATGATGATTGTGGTCATCATCATCATGATGATGATCATGTTAATGATCATAACGATCATGATGATCATGATCATGACGATCATCATGATCATCAATGATCACGAATGATGATGATGATCATCACGATCACAATGATCATGATGATAGTCATGATCGTGATAATGGTGATGATGATGATGATGACCATGATGATGACACGATCATGATGATGATGATCATGATAGTGATGATGATAACCATGATGGTGATGATGACGAACATGATCATGATCATGATAATGATAATGACGATGATAATCATGATCACGATAATGATGATGATCATGAAGATGATGATGATGATGATGATGATGATGAATGATGAATGATGATCATGATGAAGACAATGATGATGATCGTGATCATGATAATCATGATCATGATTCATGATCATGATCATGATGGTCATGATGAAGATGATGATCATGATCATGATGATGATATGATGATGATGATCATGATCCTGATCATGATCATGATGGTCATGATGATGATGAATA
>JAHCLQ010000558.1:55000-57189 GCA_023678885.1 Pogostemon cablin | reverse complement strand
ATGATGATGATCATGATGATGGCCATGATGATAATGATCAATGATCATAATGATGATCGTGATCATCATGATCATGATAATGATGATCATCATGATGAAGAAGATGATGATGATCATGATGATGATAATGATGATGAGGATGATGATGATTATAATGATGTTGATCATTATGATGATCACGATGGTGATTATGTTCATGATGATGATCATGATCGTGATGATGATGATAATGATCATAATGATCATGACGATGATGATGATTACGATCATGATGATGATGATCACGATCATGATCATAATGAAGATAATGATCATGATCATGATGACGATCGTGATTATGATGATGATGATCATCATCATTATGATCATGATCTTGATGATAATCATGATGATGATGAAGATGATGCGATGATGATCATGATCATGATCATGATCATGATCATAATGATAATGATGATGATCCTGTTCATGATCATGATCATGATGATGATGATCATTATGATGATAATGATGATCATCATGATCATCATCATCATGATGATGATCATGATAATGATCATGACGATCATGATGATCATGATGATGATGATCATGATGATCACGATGATGATCATGATGATGATCACGAACACAATGATCATGATGATAGTCATGATCGTGATGATGGTGATAATGATGATGATGACCATGATGATGACGACAATCATGATGATGGTGATGATATGATAGTGATGATGATGATGAACATGATCATGATCATGATAATGATAATGATGACGATAATCATGATCACGATAATGATGATGATCATGAAGATGATCATGATGATCATGATGATGATGATCATGATGATCATGATGAAGACAATGATGATGATCGTGATCATCATGATCATGATCATGATGGTCATGATGAAGATGATGATCATGATCATGATGATGATTATGATCATGATGATCATGATGCTGATCATGATCATGATGGTCATGATGATGATGAATATGATGATGATGATGATGATGATGATGATCATCATCATCATCATCATAATGATGATGATCATGAAAATGATGATGATGACGATGATGATGATCGTGATGATGATCATGACGATGATGATGACCATGATGATGATGTTGATGATGATCTGGTCATGATATGATGATGATCATGATGATAATGACCATGATGATCATGATCATCATGATCATGATCATGATCGTGATCATCATGATCATCATGATGATGATCATCATGATGAAGAAGATGATGATGATCATGATGATGATAATGATGATGAGGATGATGATGATTATAATGATGTTGATCATTATGATGATCACGATGATGATTATGTTCATGATGATGATCATGATTGTGATGATGATGATCATTATCATAACGATCATGACGATGATGATGATGACGATCATGATGATGATGATTATGATGATGGTGACCATGATGATGATGATCATGATCATGATCATGATGAAGATAATGATCATGATCATGATGACGATCGTGATTATGATGATCATCATCATCATCATGATCATGATCATGATGTTGATGGTGATGATCATGATGATGATGATCATTATGATGATAATGATGATCATGATCATGATGATGATCATGATTCTAATGATGATGATTATCATGATCATATGATGATGATAATCATGATGATCATGATCATGATGATTGTGATCATCATCATCATGATGATGATCATGATAATGATCATGACGATCATGATGATCATGATGATCATGATGATGATCATCATGATCATGATGATCACGATGATGATGATTATGATGATGATCACAATCACAATGATCATGATGATAGTCATGATCGTGATGATGGTAATGATGATGATGATGACCATGATGATGATGATGATCATGATAGTGATGATGATGACCATGATGATGATGATGATGAACATGATCATGATCGTGATAATGATAATGACAACAATGATCATGATCACGATAATGATGATGATCATGATGATGATGATGATGTTGATGATGATCATGAAGATGATGATGATGATGATGATGATAATCATGATGAAGATGGTGATGATGATCGTGATGATGATTATGATGATGATGATGATCATGACAATGATGATGTTGATTGTGCTGATGATCATGATCTTGATGAAGATTATG